>JAOXJP010060024.1:0-15699 GCA_025762735.1 Platanus orientalis | reverse complement strand
GTAGCACCAATTGTGAAGGCTTGATCTTTTGAGGGCAAGCTCTTCCAAGGAACTCTTGTGGGGACAAGAGCCTTAACCTTTTGTCTAGGTGAATAGATGTATAATTACTTAATCTTCTAGACTCACACACCAACTTCTAACAAGGCTTTCCTATTTTTGCTCAAAATGAGATTTTCCTCGATGAGTGAAGATTTTAGAAACAAGAGTACTCAAAGATTGTTCTTGACTCTCAATAATGTGTAGAAGTTATTCCTTTGGTCTCCCAACAGTTGGGACTTTATAGCCAAGGAATATGAACTAAAGAGAGGGAGAAAAGCAGGTAACGACTCTTTTTAAGATCATTGCTAGCTACCCCAAGTGCCCCAAGTACCCCTTAGCAGGTGCCCCACATTCTTGGTGGGTGCCCCAGAGTCTTTGTAGGTGCCCCAAATTCCCCTATTCTCTATTTGTTTTTAGTTTTTTGAGATTCTTTTGGTCTTTTCTTGGGAGAACCACCTTGGGGTTTTAAGACCTAGGGTCATGGGCTACCAAATGAGTGAGAGACCATGGGCTTCATGGTTCCAAGAAACCAAGGCCATGGGAACTTGGGAATTGAGCTAAACACCTACACAAACCTTCTTGGAAAATTTGGAAGGCACATAGCTTGACTTGCTGGAGGCTTCCTCGAGATGATAAGCTTCACTTTTGACTTCACTTGTAGATTAGTTTCATAGACACTCTTGGACTTAGACAATATTACAATTTAGAGTAAATACCTATACATCAATACTATGAATGAAATTGACAAAACATAAAGAGCTAACAATCTCCCCCTTTGACAATTTTATGACAAAACCCCAAATCTTAATCATTTTCTTGATATATGAAGCAATAGGATTAGCTCCCCTATCTTGTAAAGCCATTTCCTATATCACAACTTGTAAACGATCAAGTGAAGATGTGGTATTAGGATAAGATAAGAATGAGATAGAAGAATTTGCAATAATAAGCAACAAAAATCACGTATGATCATATGATCATTTAAGCTCCCCCTATGAGATAGCCCCTCCCCTCACCTCATATCATACTCATACTACTATCTCTCCCCCTTTTTGGCATGAAGATGGCAAAGAAGAACAATGAGGATACATGTACCACAAAAGATCCATAAGAAAAGTATTTTATCCATTCAAAATAAAGCAATGTATTTAATCAAAATAAAGCATTGTATTCGTCCAAAGTAAAGCATTTCAGTACATCAATGCAGACCACACAACAAAACATGAATTAAGTCGGAGGGGCATCAAAAGCTAGATCATCACCCACAGCACCAGCATGGTCGTCCTCAAGATCTGAATCCCCAAAGTGAAACTCAAACAAGGGCAAGAGGGGCTCAGTGTCAAGTTTTAGTCGAGCACCCTAAGATTGAAGATGGCGAGCAATAGCAATCTGATTGTGATCATACCAATCAATCTTCCATTCAAATTTACGAAGATTGGTTATGAAAAATCTTGATGCAACAAGAACTATATACATGAGGGCTGTGGTGTTAAGGCAGGGCACTGAGGATGAGCACTATAACCACGATCAGCTTGTTGAGCCATTCACTTCAGGTAAGCCATTGAGATGTTTGGAATCCCGATGAGCAGATGATATACATGATGAGAAGACCGAATGGGAACACAGTTGAGGTAGCTTTCCTCTCCACTTCGATGATCATCTTGTGAAGTATAACAGATGGAAAATTGATGGATTGCCTAGAGAGAACAACATCAATCAGATATGCCATCTTGGGTCCCACTATGTCGTTGTGGTATGTCGGAAGCAGACAGTGGGAAAAAGTGAGGTTGACTAACTGGGCTTGCTCCAACAACTGAACTGCCAGGAAGTTATTCCATCTAGTTATTCTTTGGCCAGTGAGTCAAAAGGCCAAGTCATCCTTCTTGGAGTCTAGAGTGTTTGGAAACACAGGGAAGACCATTAGATTCTTGGGCCAAACCATCTCTAAGAAGGATGCAAGGCAATCGACAGCGGTCTTGAGGGGGTGACCAAATATTTCAGTTTCAATCTCAGGCGCCTCCCTGCATTACCTGTGGATGTTGTTGTAAAAGAGACAAACAGTTTCATGATGAACCTTACCCGTAGGCTGCAACAATCGAGTCCACCCTCACTGGTCGAAATCCTCTCAAAGGTTGACCTTTTTGAGCACAACTTGCTCAACGTATCGCTCTAAGAGCATGGGGCAATAAGAATTGTATAGTTTGTACTAGTTTTCACATCTATCATCATAGAACCAATGCTCCATAAATCCGGATGTTGTGGGTGGTGAAGCACGGGGAGGAGGATTGGCGGGCTGAGATGTGGCAGCAGTGCCTTGACTTAAGAATGAACCCTTATGACCTTTGCTAGTGGTGGATTTACACTTCATGATTGCCCTAGGAAGTAGATTGGGGCCCAAGACTCCTTTGTAAAGGATGGATTTCATGAATAGGGGACCACACACATGACCAAAAAGGAGGACCAGGCAAAACCCTAACAAAAATGAACAAAATGACCTAAAATGGGGCATTTTATAATAGGCTATCGTCATTGGCGGGCGCACCTCACGACTTTGGGGTGCCCTAGATACCTTACTTCAGGCACCCTCGAGTACTTAGGGGTGCCCCAAATACCTCACTTTGGGCACCTGCGAGTACTTAAGGGCTCCCGAGATGCCCAATTTTTCAAAAATAGGGGATTCAGGACAAATTAGAACTCCAAGTATGGGGGAAGGTTCTAATCTTCTTCAAAAAAATTATGAACTCCCAATTTTGAGTGATTTTAGGGAGGTCCTACCCTTCCGAAGTTCCTCTAAGAGAGGGTGCACATTCCAATTTTTTCGCGGAGAAACTTGAACCTCTTAGAGTCAAGAGGTTTGGTGAGTAGGTCAGCCAATTGCTCTTTTGTCCTAACATAGTCCAATGAAACCACTTTTTCTTCTACTAATTGACAGATGAAGTGGTGTCGGATGTCAATGTGCTTTGTCTGTGAATGTTGGACTAGATTTTTAGAGATATTGATCACACTTTTGTCATCTACAAATAGACTCATCGTAGATTGACTAATTCCATAATCCTTAAGCATTTGACGTATCCATAGGAGTTGAGTGCAGCCACTACCTGCGGCAATATACTCGGCTTCCACCTTGGATAATAAAATAGATGTTTGTTTCTTACTATGCTAAGAAACTATGCTATTCCCAATGTAAGGACATCCTCCACTCGTATTTTTCCTGTCTTCAACATCACCGGCCCAATCCACATCAGAGTATTTGGCAATCTCCGAGGTGGTGTCAAAAGGGTACCATAGGCCGAAATCCAATGTTCTATGGACATATCTAATGATTCTTTTTGTGGCCTTAAGGTGTGACTCTTTAAGAGTGGCTTGGTACCTTACACAAGCACCCACACTAAATGCAATATCCGGTCGACTTGGGGTTAGGTAGAGTAAGCTCCCAATGATACTCCTATACATGGTGGGATCTACATCAACACCCTCTAAATCTTTAGTGATTTTATCACTTGTGCTAATAGGGGTGTTGGCCGACGTGGATTCTTGAAATCCAAATTTAACTACTAGGCCTTTGGCAAACTTTGATTGGTATAGAAATATGCCATTTGGAGTTTGCTTCATTTGAAGCCCAAGGAAAAACTTGAGTTCTCCCTCCATACTCATTTTGAACTCCAATCTCATTAAGAGAGCAAATCCATGTGACATTTCATCACTTGTGGGCCCAAATATAATGTCATCCACATATATTTGGACAATAAGTATGTTTCCATGTTCCTTTTTGATAAAGAGAGTCTTGTTGACACTCTCCCTATCAAAGTGGTGTGCAAGTAGGAATCCGGTTAGACGTTCATACCATGCTCTAGGAGCTTGTTTGAGGCAATAAAGGGCCTTCTTGAGCCTATACACATAGTTGGATATGTGGGGATCTTCAAACCCATCGGGTTGCTCAACATAAACTTCCTCTTGGAGGATCCCATTCAAGAATGCACTCTTGACATCTATTTGATATAACTTGAACTTTAAGAAGTAAGCAATGGATAAAAGAATTCAAATTGATTCCAACCTTGCTACTGGAGAAAATGTTTCCTCAAAATCAATTACTTCAATTTGAGCATACGCCTTTGCAACAAGTGTAGCCTTGTTCATTGTCACGGTTCCGTTCTCATCATATTTATTCTTGAAAATCCACTTGGTCCCAATGACATTCTTGTCCTTAGGTCTTTCGGTGAGATACCATATATAATTTCTTTTGAATTGGTTTAATTCTTCTTGCATGGCATTTGTCCAATCCGGATCTTCAAGAGCCTCTTTCACTTTCTTGGGTTCAATCATAGAAGTGAAGCATAAATGACTAATTATGTTTTCAAGTTTCCTATGAGTCCTAACCCTTTGACCAAGATCACCAATGATATCTGAGGGTGAGTGACTTTTAGTGATTCTAGAGTCTCTAGGATAAGTTTGAACTTCATCTTCATCTCTACCATGGTCAAGGTGGGATGAGGATTAATGAGAGGAAGATGCTTCTACAACTTTCTCTTCATGTGTGATAGGAGGAGGCAATTCATCCTCTTCATGAAGTTTCCACTCATGATCATCAATAACAACATTGATGGATTCTTCCATGGTTAGAGTTCTTTTGTTGAAGACCCTATATGCCTTGCTCCTTAGGGAATATCCAAGAAAGATTGCCTCATCACTCTTAGAATCAAAATTTTCGAGATTCTTCCTGTCCTTAAGAACATAACAAATACTTCCAAAAACATTGAAGTATTTACATTAGGCTTCTTCACATACCAAAGTTCATAGGATATTTTGGAAGTGTTGGCACCTCGGCCCAAAATCTTTTGGCAACATTCTTATAAGTTAACATGCATGTAGCCATGTCAAGGAGTGTTTTATTCTTTCTCTTAGTGACTCCATTTTGTTGGGGAGTCTTGGGAGCGGGGAATTCATGCTTGATGCCATTTTGTCACATTAAGATGAAAATTAATGGTTTTTGAATTATCCACCATGGTCACTCCTAATTTTCTTGCATTCTCAATTTGCATTCTTTTACAAATATTCAAAAATTCATCAAATACATCCGATTTTTCTCTAAGAAATGTGACCTAAGTTTATCTAGAAAAATCATCAACTATCACAAAGAAGTATCTTTTTCCACATAGACTTTCAGTTCTAGTTGGTCCGGCTAAATCCATGTGAAGTAATTCTAAAGGTCTTGATGTCCCTATTTGAGTTACTTTCTTATGAGGAACACTTGTTTGTTTTCTCATTTGCCATCCCTTGCATACCGGATTGTCAAGCTTATTCAAGTTTGGCAGACCTATGACAAGTTTCTTCTTACTTAACTTCATTAGATCTTTTTGAAGTTAATATGACCTAACCTTTGATGCCAAAGGTTTGTTTCTTGGGTTTGGGAGATAAGACAAACTCTTGAGTTGTTGCTAGTAGGATCAATAACATAGCAATTGTCACTAGTTCGAATTCCTACCACAGGAGTCTCATTACCTTTCTTGTCCTTTATTTCACATTTATCCTTAGCAAATTAAACTATGTACCCTTTGTCACAAATTTGACTAATGCTAATTAAGTTGTGTTTTAATCCATGCACATAGAGGACATTATCTAATTTTGGAATTCCGAGAACCTCTATGGTTCCTTTTCCTACAATTTTGGCAGAATTTTCATCCCCAAAGGTGATACTTCCTTCTTGATTTTCGGCAAGATGAGTAAACAATGACCTATCCCCGGTCATATGTTTGAAGCAACCACTATCAAGGTACCACCTTAAAGTGTTCCTAGCCCTTAAGGCCGTATAAATGACTAAGAATCTAAGATCATCCTTGTTTAGGTTTGATTTGCTTAAATTGGTCTCATTTCTTTTTAGACTCAAGGTTCCTATTTTCAACCTTTTGAAAGTACTTCATTTTTCTAGTCCTTCTATCATTTTGATATTTCTTGTTGTATTGAGGTTTGTATTCTAAGTCATTCATTATTCTTTTACAATCAACCTTCATGTGGCCAACTATCCCACAATAATAGCAAGTAATGTTAGGACCTCTAGACGTGGGAGCATAATTTTTCTTAATGTTTCTTTTCCAACCATTGCTTATAGAAGAATTACCCTTTGAAGAGTATTTTTGGTCATTCCAATTACTCCTTCTTCTATTATACATGGGAGCTTCGCCCCTATATGTCGAGTGTGTATGGTTACTAGTATGCATCCTAGGTCTAGAAAAGGAAGCATGATATGAGTGTCCAGAGGAGGCATTATGGTATGAGTCATAAGTCTTTCCCTTGTTAGAAAAATATTGATTTTTACCTACATTCCTAGATTTTTTAGAAGGTGCTTTATTCTTGTTAGTGTGAGACACCCTTGAATGGGGTTTCCTCTCATTTTGAAAAGAAGATTTTTGTTTAAGATCTTGAGTAGGAATATGGTCCTTCCTTTTAGCTTTAACAAAAGTGCTCTTTTCTCCTTGGTGAGAGGAGGGTTTGGAGGTAGATGAGTTGAAGCCTAGTCCACTCCTACCCCCAATTTCTTTTTCTACAACAAGCATTTTCTCAAATTTGCCATACCCTTGGGCAACCATAGCTATGGATTTCCCTTTGTCCTCCTCAAGTTCTTTAATTTTTTTGAGGTAGTCTATGGACTTCCTAGTTAGATGACCACATGTTTGGTTGAGACCTTGGTTTCTTTCTTTTAGTGATTTGACAAGGTTTTCTAATTTAATTATATCGAAATTTGAGTCATTAGCCTCTTCATGAGACTTGATCACTTCTTCAAGTTCAAGAATTTTGAGTGAGAGTTTCTTGTTTTCCTCTTGTAAATTTCTCTTCTCGACTTTCCTATTTTCTTTCTCTAGGTTGTTGAACATCCTAGACTCACTAAGTTTAGTTTCAAGTTCTTTGATTCTTTCACACAACTCACCTTTTGTGTGAGTAGAGTGCTAGACTCGTTTGAGGTTTCCTTGGGAGAATTTTTGCTTTCCAAGTAGGTTATCTTAGAAGACAATTCTTGGTTAATCATTTTCAATTTTTTGGTTGACTTTTGCAATTCTCTAGTTTCATCAAAAAGTTTGTCAAAAGCATCATGGTTGTCATCTTCCTCTTTATCCGTCTCTTCTACATCACTTCCGAAATTATCAAGATAAGATGGTGAACCTAAGGAAGTATTAAATGCCATGAAGGACTTGACACCTTAGGAGATGTCTTCGTCACTATTTGGAGATTCACACTCAGACTCATCTGAGTCATTGTCCGAAGCGGCTGTCATAGCCTTGCTATGAGACTTTCCCTTCTTATTCCCACAATCCTTAATGTAATGACCATGCCCCTTGCATTCTTAACAAATATTTTCTTCTTTTGTTGGTTCTTTCTTCCTAAGATTTTGACTTGATCTTCTTTGTTTGTTTATAGAACTTTCTAAACCTCCTAGCTATTTTAACAAATTCCTCATTGGAATCTTCATCGGTATTTAGAGGGTCTTCAACTTTGAGGGCTACACCTTTCTTTTTGACATTGGTTTTAAAGGTCATTTTAAATGTTTGGAGGGAACCAACTAGTTTTTCTACAACTATGGTATCAATGTCCTTAACGTCCTCAATGGCAGTCACTTTGAGCCTAAACCTCTCAGGAAGAAATCTAAGTATTTTTCCCACAATTATCTCCGAAGAGAGAGCATTACCCATGGCTGCCCTAGAGTTTACAATGTCTTGAATTTTTGTATGGAAATCAATAAATTATCCATCTTCCTCCATTCTTAATTCCTCAAACTTGGTGGTGAGCATTTGAAGTTTAAACTTTTTGACTGCATTGTTCCCTCATGGGTTACTTGCAAAAGATCCCAAGCTTCCTTAGCAGTGGTGAGGTTGCAAATGCATCTAAACTCATCTTGGCTTACGGCACAAAATATGGCATTTAAAGCCTTATAGTTGTTTGTGTGTGCCTTTCTTTGGATGTAGTCTCATTCTCCTTCCAGGGTGGGTGGTTTTTCTCAACCTTGTTGGATGGACAACCACACTCCTAAGTCAATAGCTTGGAGGAAGGTACTCAATCAAATTTTCCAATAAGGGTAGTTAGTCCCATTAAAAAATGGAGGTTTTGTGGTGGAGTAAAGACTCCTTCGAATTGGCCATCTCAATAGCCCTCTAGGTAAATGGATCTTTGACTCAGGTTGTTAAGCCTAATAAGAGCAACCTTACTCTGATACCAATTGAAATTCTAAGTCAATTATCCTCGAGGGGGGTCAATAGGATATTATCAAGTTTTTAATATTCCTTTAAAATTTTCTTGCTAAAGCAACCTTAAAATATTGGATAGAACTTTGCAATGACAATGGGAATTAGCAAACTTAAGATTAAGGAAATATGATTATGCATTATGAGTAATAAATGATTGTGCGCAAGTGATATAGGATAACAAGAAGGCACAAAAACACAAACCACAAGACAATGTTTATAGTGGTTTGGCACAATAGCCTACGTCCACTCTCAATTCCCACTGTGGTGAGTGTGTTGATTTTTATTAATAGTTCTAACAACTACTACAAGGAAATCAACAAAACTTACTACTCATGCTTCAGTGAGCATGAATTCCCTCCAATGTCTCCGATGGAGGTGTTGAAAGGCACCCGGTGTCTCTGGCGAGTGCTCCACGTCCAGTTTCTCCAGCAAACGTCCTTAAGTAACAATTGATGTAGGTTGAAATGTGGTGCTTAGCCTCTAGATAGGCAAGATGGTCTTGTTGGTTCACACCAAAGTAGAGAGCTTGTAGGTGACACTCACAAAGTAAGTAACTATCTATCAATGGCTTTTTTGAATGCTTCAAGAGCCTCCTTCTTAGACTTGGAGCAGGGATTAACCAGGTGAATGCTTACCAAGTCCTTCTCACCTTCACACTTTCACTCATGGTTGATTGTTCAAGAGATCCTTAAGTGGATTTCCCACTAATCTTTTAAAGATAGCCTTTTGTATGATCTATGTTGGTGTTTCTTTGTTCAATGAAAGTAATTTTTGTCTCAACTAATAGTTAAGACTTTATAGACTCAAAAAAGAGTTAAGGGAGGAGTTTAATGGTTGAAAAAAATAGTCGTTAGACTGACACATGAGGTCCTGTGTGCTCCCCTCGAGTGGGGAGCGCTCGTGGTACCTATGTGCAAGCGCTTGCCAGTTGGCTGGAGCGCTCGTGGGTTCATGGACAGAAAAACACCCGAGACCTATTTTTTAGATTTTTTCAAGCCGAGCGCTCGCGATACCCCATCTCGAGCACTCGCGTGGTTTTGCGAGAGCTCGCCTACCTTGATTTTTTGAATTAGCCAAATTTAACATTTTTTGCTCCTTTTTAGCTTACTAGCCTTTGGCTCTTTCCTAAAAGTCTTCTAGGAAATGTTCTAGGTAGGTCGTTGATATCCAAGACAGGGAAGCACACCACTACTTCACACTTTTGCCTTAAGGAACTTCAAATGCTTGAGAAGCCTTAAGGACAAGAACTTGGAGAGACATTTAAGATCTTGAAGACTTTGGCTTGCTTTGGACATATTCAGCAGCATATTGGCATCATCCTTGGCTCAATGAAGATCTTAACATGAGATCCCTAAGGACTAAATAAATTATACATACATCAAGAGCCAAATACATATTCAATAAGGCTAGGAATGAAATTGGAAAACTACATGACTTAACACCTGCCATGTGAGTTTCCAACTATTTTTCTTATCTGATCCATTAATTTGTGGGATTTGATTAGATAGAGGAGTCTTATTGTAGTAGGATTCCTTATAAGACTAGGATTCTAATCTTTCACAACCTGTAAGAATTAAAGAGACCTGTGTGAGTAGGACTCCTTCCATTAGAGTCCTGGACATGTTAGGAGTCTAAAACATCATTAATCATGATTCCTTGGGATTTATGCATGAATTAAAAAACTTTTTGAGATTTTGGCCTTTGTTCCTCCCAATGCAGCTATCGCGATACACCATTCATCCTCATAGTGCAACATCCATCCCGAGCCATCTCCCATCATGAGTTGGTCTTATTGGAGGATTACCGTTCTTGAACAAAAAAAATTAGTAAAGTTCATTGATCAAATCACATATCTAAATATGTTTTCTCATGATCACCATATGAATCTCTGAGATCTAATCACAAAGAAAGTTTAGAATTACCTCAATCAATTAATCGGACACAAGAATCTAATCCGACCCAGTCTCCAAAGTATCTACGTTTGCTCTAGAATTCTATCCACTTCTCCCCCTTCCAGATAAGTTATAGGACCTTATATGAATGTGGTTACCTCTATTTGTAAAATATTTAAGTAAGGGGTGTGGGATCCTTATAGGATTCTTATCCTTAGGCTGTGATGCCCAATATCCTTATTTAAGTTAAAGTACATTAAGGACACTTTATCTTTTGTTAATTACAAACTGGTACACCACTAATTGCAATAATCTTTATTGTATATTACAATTGAATTCCCAAAGATAAGAAAATAACAATGAGGCCCTTCTTTACAGATATTTTACAAATATGTGCTTCCACTTTACAATATTCCTTAATGACCTTCATGATGATAAAATAATCACTGTCTAACTCATATGGTCATTAGAACATCGTCATTAGGAACTTAATGAATCAATTGGACATTTGAAAACATTTATTTGATAAAATCATTTTCAAAATTAAATATACAAATTATAATATAGTTTTGAAAACATTTGACAAACACTTTATCAAAAACTCACTAGCCTAATTTTCATATCCAATTAAATCACATATATCTTAAACTGAATATTCTCCCACTTAAGGGTAGTGGATTCCTTGTTAGTCATTTGCATCCTCTCAAGTATCATGTAGGCTATCTAAAGTACTCATGATATAATCTCCAATTAAACATCACTAGTTGTTAGTTCAAAATAACTAACATAATGACTTAGAGAAATACAAACCCCTCAAGTCTAAAGACATTTGTAAATATAAACAACACTTATTCTGACAGTGAAGTTTTACTAAGTGTATTCATAATAGATCCCTTTAATGTATTTATATAATGCACTCACATGCAAGGTTAGAGTCTTACTCTAGTGACTGAGATTACATCACTCTATCATATGACAACTCTACATGTAACAGTCCTATAAGTGATGTGTCCAATATCACCCATAATTGTAAACTTTCAAATCTACAAGAACTGGATAATCAAATCTCTTCACACATTCCAATGTGTCTGACATCCTACTTTATTACTTGAAGTCCACCTATCTTATCTCATGAAAGCAAATAATTATCCATATAAAGAAACAAATACATGTGATGATAGAATTAAATAGTTATTATTAATTAATCATGACATTATTTTATATGAATGGATTTATCATGACACATATTTCTAACAACTCTTTCAAAAAGAAGTTTCCTTCTAATTGAAAACTTTCCAAAAAAATCAACAATCTTCACCTTGGCATATTTGTAACCACCTTGAAAATTTCTTGTTACAGTCAAATCCACCTATATCTTTGTTAAGACACAGAACCTGTAACATGTGCACTACACTTCACCTTGGCCCACATTCCGGAGTCACCCTAGAGAAAACATACACTTGTCTTTGTGAACTCTACGCAATATATACCTAAAATGCACCTCCACCTTAAACTTGAATAATAACTTGTTTACTATCACCATAAACAACTATTAGCCTAAAAAAATCATTGATACATATATCATCGAATAATTTGGACCTAATACCATCCAACTTGATTATAACACAACAAATGCACATGTGTAACTGTCATGAGTCAACTCACTTAGTCAACTCTATAGAGGGACCTTGATCCATCATCTTTAACCATAAGAATTGTTTCACCATCGTTTGTAACTTAGAAACTCATAACACTTGTCTTTACCCAAACTACAAAAAAAAAACCGTGTATAAGCTTTTGTTATTCTCTACATCATGTTTTGAGTCCCCATTGAGGTCAAAGGAATATCATTAATTGTCATATTCTCTATCAAATGATACAAACCATCACACTTTTCTCTTTTCATCATGATCAAATAACTACATGTGATTTTTATGGCTCCACCTGCAACCCATTGAATTCAATCAGCTTAGGAATATTAGATTATTTGGCATCTTTTGGGCATACGTCACACCACCCAAAATACGAACCATTATATCAAACATCTTGATCATCATTGTCCCAACACTCGTAATGTCACAAGTGGACCCGTCACCCGAAAAAGCAACACATGTCTCTTAGAATGTATCAAAGATTCATTTTTAAAGCATATATAAATAGGACAACCTAAATATAGTATCCACTCATAATGAGAAAAAGTGTACATACAGTTAGAAATTGTGAGAACATCTCCAATGTATTTTTCATGTTCCTCTATTAACATTGTATTGGGATTGTCAATTTTCTTTTTGTCAGCACGTTCTAGATAATCCATCTTAACGTGGTCATAATCATTGCAGTGAATACATTGCACATTTCCTTGTCCTTTGAACTTGGACCTAGACCTATTATTCCTCGATCCCCTCACAAATAACCTTCATTTGCAATTCTCGACCCAACCAATTTATCCAAAATCTTGACCTCCTCCTAATCTCATTAGATATAAGTGATGTCATGACGTCCTCTAAGATTATTATATCGTTCCCAAACAGTAACGATGTCAACAAATTTTTGTAAGAATCGAGAAATGAGGTAAAAAGAAAAAGAGCTTTGTCTTCTTCCTCCACCTTAGCATCAACTTTGTGTAGTAGATCCAAGTGTTGATTTGACACATTTAAGTGTTCCGATATATTCACACCTTATGGCATCTTCAGCCTGTACAGTAGCCGCTTCATATATGCTCGATGGTGAGATTCTTTCCCATATAGAGTTTCTCTAACTTCTATTAAACTAGTGTTGAATCCTCATCCATAACGTTAAACAGTATGTTCTCCTCATGATAGGGATGAATTTTGTTGACTGCTTTTATCTCTATCTTACCACTCATCATCCTCCATCTCTTTAGACTTACATTTCTTTCTTTATAACATTCACCATCTTTGCTAAAGAGCAAAACTACCCCTTCCATCATATTTCTCCAAAAAATACTGGCCAATGAAAGTCTTTATTGCCATCAAAAATCAAAACAAAAATTTTAGAAAGCAAACCTTTGAAATTAAAAAAAAAAAAAAAAGTGTTTATTAATCTTTCTACATGGTTCAACAAAGAAAAATGTTCATTATTGAGTCTATATTCTATGTATGCACTATTCTGTAAAAACTATTATTTATTTCATATAAATAAAATACTTAAAAATGAAATGAAAAGAACCACTTACTTGACTAAACGAATTGACAATAAATCAATACCGAATTGATCAAGGTTAATGTTTGACACTGTGTCCTTAAGACAAATTTTGTCCATCGCATTAGTGCTTACGATCATCATGGGCGTCTACCTCCCAACACACAATGATCTATACACACAGAAGAAGCACTACAATCTATGTCTAGTAAATCAAACTTGTGTTATACTCTCTCTCTTAGAACATGAGCACGCTATCATGCTCTCTATATGCCTAATTCGGACATCATCTATGATGCCTAAAGGAACATTATAAATTTTGAATTCGGAATGGAATAATCGAATAGAGTTAATAAAATGAAGAAGAGACGATTTATTTATAGACTTGTTTTTATCTATTCGGAATAGACATAAATACACAACATTTGGTGTTCGAACAGACACAAATGCAAAAAGTTGCAATTTAGTAGCTACCTACATGTCCATATGAAATGAACATGTGTCAAAGGAAATGATTTAATAGGCAAATACATGTCCGTACGGAACACATATGCGTCAATAGGTGTGATTTAAGAACCACATGTGTGTCTATTCAATTATAACAGTCACCAAAGGCATAACTGTAAATCTGTATGAATGGACACACCCCCATAAGGACAAAACTATAATAAGTACATGAATAGTCACACCTCATAGGCATAATCGAATCTGGGAGAAAACAGAAGAAAAAATAGTAATAAAAATATTATTTTATTTTTTCTTATTAACCTATAACCCGGCCTGATTCAGTGCAAGCATATGTAGGTTTATATATATGGGTCTGGCCTATGTTCGCTAGGTCCTCTCCCATCCACAAAACAGTGGTACCCCTTGAGGCCCAAACTTATGTTCAACATTAGTATATATGAACATACAATGTTTTATGGGCTAATCCATGTAGGACTATTCAAATTCCACACTTTTACTAGTTTTATTAGTGATTAACTAAGCACTTTTGGAGACAATTTATCATTCACCCATTAACAGTTTTGAGCATCCAACTATACAACGTTGTTTTCCTCATTGAGGTGAACATAAACCCATGTGACCTAGCTCAAACAACTTGTGGGTCCCACTTTATTTTGGCTCGAAGATGCCTAACTTGTCAGATTTTGAATCTGGACACTTTCAAAACCATTTCCAACATTTACTTTCAAAGGGATATCCATTTTTCATTAAATGAAACAAGTAAAAGATGTACAAAACTATTTTTCTCAAACTCTCACCCTAGAACCCAATCCCTTAACCATGTTACACCCTTCTCTCACAACTCAAAGAAAAACCCTAAAATAACCAAAAAAATACAAAGACCTCATTAACCATGCACTCTCATATCTCATGTATAAGGATATATAGAGTTTTGAATCTTGTAAAACCCATGGAAAAAACACCCCACATTTCCACTTCTCCTTATTGGATAAAGAAACAACTCTTTCATAAAGAAGTTCCTTTGATTGGAACCTTGTCAAAAAAACCCAACAACGTCTCTCCACTCTGAGCAATGATCGTGATGGGCTGTCGATGTAGCTACGGGCCAGAGATGCTCTATAAACGATTGAAATGCTTCACCAATACTTTTCCATTGTAAAGCTTTAGTGGTGCATCGGTTAATGCCGTGCACCAGGTAGCAGACAGGCTGGATCATTTGGACCTCCACCTAAGTTACTACATGTAATGACTCAAACGATGATACCTCATTAATTTGTGCCCTTAAATAGATAGGCTGCGGACCTAAAACAGCCCTATTCTATGAGTTGGTTGCCATTCAGTACATATGGATGGTTAAAAATCAATGGTAGAAACGTTAAGGGTACACTCAGGAGTCTCTACTCACAATAAAGCACTCTAAAACACTACATGCGTCTAAACTGCAATACATGTACAAAAAACTGAAAGCCATTCACTCAAATTTGTTTATTTTTGTTTCTACGTGTTGCACTTTAAATGCATGCAATGCGTTAAGGATACTTTAACTGTAGTAAAGTATGATTTTGCCTTTACCACTCTAAAGTTCTCCGATCATAAACCCCCTTGATCCCTTTCTTTGTTTTCTATCCATTCTGTTCTTTCTAATTCAACAAACAAGAGGGGAAAAACACCCGTTTGAAGTGGGGCAAAGGCTAGACTTAAGAAAGTACGTTAAGGCTAGGAGTCCAGACATGATGCACCTGCGTACCAGTCTAGTTATTTATTTAGATCGATGGTCTACCTCCCGTGATGCACATGACCCAATCACCATGTCAGACGGATAATTAAGGGTTCACATCACCTGCGACGACCCTCTTTGTGAGATGTCGTGAGACGAGACACATCGTGGGTATCATTTCACTTTT
>JAOXJP010060014.1:0-15700 GCA_025762735.1 Platanus orientalis | reverse complement strand
ACAAAATTTTACTAGTTTTAAAAAAGCATAGAAAACTATATATTTAAATTTTAAGGGTTGTTTATTTTTAAAAATCAATGATTTCACTAGGACTTGACCCAATACTTTTGTAAAAAACAATTTTTATCAACTAAGCTATATCCTATTGATAATTTTAAAATAATTAGTACATTATATATAATACATATATATTATATATGTAAAAGTGCGGGCCTCGGGCAGGGCTCGGGCCCTCACCGGGCCTAGCTTGGGTCGGGCCTTTTCAGGCAAATTTGAGGGCCGGGCTAGGGTCGGGCTCGAGCTGGGTTGGCCCATGCCCACCCCTAGCCATTAGGCAGATGGACCTTCTTTTTTTATTATCCTTCTTTTGCTAAGACTACCTTTACAAGCCTAAGCAAACCCAAAGCTCGGCACCTTAGGCTTGGCAAGAACCTAATATGAGCTAAAGCTTTGTCTTCATATTTTAAGCTTGAGTGATCTGGGCACAACGTGGCTCATAGACAACCCTACTCGTAGCTCTATATTATAAGCAGGACTCAGGGCCCAACGCTTGACCTGATCCATCAAGGCACCAATTCATCATGGATTGGGTTGGGCCATTGCCCACTGATTTGACTACAAACCAACTTGAATTGACCTAACCAAAAAGTTTCCTAAAAAATACATCTCTCGCCTGAACACACATGCTGGTTCTTCTGACATTCAAGTTCACACATCCCAACCAGTCTGACAATCAGAGATTTGATAGTTTATTTTCTAGGAGACCCAAGAAAATCTTCTTATGGGCATTCATCAGTTAGCAGCCCAAAAAGACTCCACATGTTGGTTATGTCACTCTTTTCTCACGCGGTAAATTCCAGCACAATAAGCATTAGTCACAGTAAAAGACATTTTTTGATAATTTCCTTCTTAAAATTCATTTGGTGAGCATGCCATGAAGCTCTGGCGGTTGGAAAAGAATTAAATAAGGTTGGGTTTGGCAACCACCTGTAATGTAATCATTTCATTTGAGTTTCCCAAGGCTTTTGTAACCACAATGGGATGGTTTGTAATGAACTCATTTAGATTTGTACCGATTTGTGCTTGATAACATTAGTCATTTCATTTTATAGAAAAACCTAGGATGACTTCATTTCTAATTGTAGTTAACAAAATAGTATAAACTTGAATGAGTCCATTACAAACCATCACCTCACGGTTACAAATGCCTTGAGAAACTCAAATGAAATGATTACATTTTAGGTGATTGCCAAACAGGCTATAAAAGAATACCAACGATTTCTCCTGAATCAGTTTTCCACTATTTAATATCATGCCCTTTTGGTTCCAGTGTCTAGGAATTATGCTTTCCCTCTGGCTTCTCCTTTCCTAAAGAGGATAAACCATTCAGAAAATGGCTCCTGTCTGACATCAATTCTCTCTCTTTCCAAAAAAAGGAATTGAGAGTAATGCTTTGGAATAGATTCATTACCTGTTGGTTCACATGGTTATTAAGGAACACTATTATTTTCAAGCAACAAAATTTTAACCCTCTAAAAGTTAAAGTTGAAATCTTCTCTTTATGTAGGGAGTTGAATTTGATCCAAGAGTCGTCTGAAAAAGAATCCCAAACTTTTTCTTATCAGCAACGTTTTTTTTATCCATCCAGATGTTTTGAAATTTTTTTTGCAAGTCAATGTGGATGTAGCTACTCCTCTAAATCAATCAGAATCTACAGTAGGGGCAGTTGTAGTAAACAAGGGTGGGTGTTGGCAAGGTGCTGATTTTTAAAAAAGGAAAAGATATACCGATTTTGGAGGCCGAGATGAAAGCTATTGGATAGGGTCTTAGGCTGGTAGCCCAGTTTAAATCTACAAAGCTACTGCTTCTTTCAGACTCTCCCTAGGCGATGAAATTAATGGAAGTTCTGGAATTGTTGCAACTAAACCCACAAACCAAAGAGAAAAACGAAATAGACAATGAACACAAAGCACACAGAAACACAACGATATACGTGGTTCTGCTTATAGCCTACATTCACAGGCGAAGACGGCAATAAATTTCACTATCAATCAATGGAGATTACAAGGAAATCAATCTCTCAAACCCTAAGCACCAGATACACCCTTCTGCCCCCTTTCTCAGTCTGTCAAAGTCAGGATCCTTTTGCAGAAAACCCTAACGCATCTTATATATGCGGTTACACAAAAAGAACTGGATCGGGTTGCGTGTCGAGTCTCGAAAACGGGTTGGGTTGGGCGACCGGACACGTGGCTTAATCACTAGTACTTCTCTGAGACATCAGTAACTGGAACACAAGGTAAAACTCGAGCCACACTCAACAGGAATACCCTTGACAACTTTGCATTTCTTATTTGGACCATAAATCTTTATTTTCAAACTTGGACATTATCTCTGTAAGACATATACACAGGTCCTTTAATGGCTAAGCTCATGACGTGGCCAAAAGGGGTTTTCTAGACTCCAATTTTGTAGTTGATTGCCCTAGATGTTTTTTAGGGCGAGTCTTCTGGTGCCTCTTAATGAACCTTTCACTAAAAAAATTAAAAAAAAGAAGAAGAAGAGAGAAAGAACACTAATACATAGTGAACTTGACGTGGATAAAGATGGTCATTCCAAAAGGTCCTTTACTTGGTTTATGTTCTAACCCACTACATCGTCACTAGAGAAGTCACACTTGTGACCTAGCAAAAAATAAACCTAGGTGATTCATCAGGAAAACCTTTGTCTATTATTTTTTTAATTACATTTCGTGGGATATTTTTAAGAAAATGTTATTTGGGTGCCAGTGACCATAAGCCAAAACTGCCAAACAACTCAAGAATACAAAGTGGGGACAAGGTGATTTGATTGAATCTGAATCATTTCAAGGATGATAAGTAAGATGTCGTGCATCAGGCTGTCAATTGGGCTGGGATGAGCCGGGTCGAGGTCTGCCCAAACTCGGTCCAAAATGTTTTTCCAAGCTTAAACTCAACACAAATAAAATTTCGGGTCTAAAAATTGGATCGAAACTCAGCCTGTTTTAAAACAATGGGTTTCGGGCTGAGTTTGGATTGCCTAAATTGAAACTCTTTTATTAAATTTTAGGTTGACTTTAAACCCATAATTGCCCCTGAATACATATTAGAGATTTGAAAGTTTATTCGCTAGGTTACCAAAGAGAATCTTCCTGTGGGCTCTCGGTTACAACCCCAACAATCCTGGACAAAACATTTTCATTTTGGACACAGAAAATCCTTGACAAAACATTTTCTTTCTTTAAAACATGGTCCCCATGACCTACTTGACATCGCATTTCATGTAATTTATTAAGAATATTTTTTGAGTTTAACACATGGACAGAACATCGCATGTGAGCGTTCCAATTTTGGCTACTACAATGGCTTCTTTTTTTCTTTTTTTTTTTTTTTAATAAAAAAAGAAATGTTATTGTGGACCGTTAGGATTATCTGATGCATTGAAGATGTTTTCCATCTCTAAGAAAATTCCATCTCCTTCCTACCCAAAGTGTACTGGGAATAAATTCTAACGAGTGAGTCTGTCGTACTCTTCTCATCAGTCCCTTAAACACTCAAGTTAACTGTTGGACTTTATAAAACATATTATTGCTGTTATTTATTGCACAGTGAAATTCAATCTTCAACCTCTTTTAAAGTCGAAAATGCACACACACACACAATAAAGCAATTAACAGTTTCTCCAAAAACCCTGAGGTTTAGGAAAAGTTAGAGTTAATATAGTTAATATATTCCAGAAGAGAGAGAGAGAGAGAGAGAGAGAAAGTTTGTATACACGGAAGAAAATTAAGATGACGTTGCCTGTTACAATATTTGTGGAGCAATTTCAACTAAAAGTTGTTAGGGCGACACTTAGTTTTGAACGGAATTACCCATACCCGGACTGTGACCAGGTGCTGTGGGTCGAAAATCTTTGACGTATCCCACTTTACTTGTACGCTCATGGTGCAAGTCACTAGAATGTTTACCATCGCTTGTCACTCTCAAAGTGTTCTCGTCATGCTTTGAGCATTTGGTGTACTCTTTTTCCTTCTGAGACTTCACGTGCCTTCCCTCAATGGAAGGAATTTCATGGGAAAATATCAATACAAGAAGAAAAACACAAGTCCACATGAACTTGATCTTGGCCATAATGAGAAGATTAGAAAAGAAGTTGAGCAAACTAATTAGAGAGAAAGAGAGAGAGAAAGGTAGAGAAAGGCAAGCTAGATACTTGCACCCCCTCTTCTCCTCCTGTATTTAAGGTGGGGGGTGGCAGGAGAGGGTCTAACCATTGGGAAGATTCCCTCAAGTAAAATTAAAGATATTATATAATGAAAATGAGTACTTGGCCAGTTAGGTGTTTAAGGCAGTTCTATCCAAACATAAAGGGGATAGTAAATTTGGTAGCTAATAGATATGTTTACAGTTTGCATGTCCCATGCAGCCACTTTTCCTTTTGCCTTTGAATGAACTCAAGGGCTGTTTTACGGTCTAAATTTAATAGAGACAGTGCCATCTCTAAGACACACACACACACACCCTCTATCTATATATATATATATATATATATATATATATATGTTTCCCACTATTCCATCCACTAACCATAACTATACTGTTTAATTGGACGGTCCCTGTGAGCTTAGTACTTTTCTTAAGGGTCAAAGAGCCTTACTTTACAACCTGAAGCCTGCATAAACATTAGCCGCAAAAGATTGAGATTCCTTCTGTTAATGGACAGAAATTGAGAAGATCTGCAAATCGTTGGTGAAGAGATTGAGTGTATTATATAAATGGGATATAACCTATAAGTAGCAGCCCACAGCAAAAGTAATTAGACATATCTCTCCCCCCCTCCCCCCCTAATTGCACCTTTAATTTCAGCCTTATCAATATGATCACTTTTCCGGTTTTCTGGGATTATATGAATTTGGTGGTGGTGATGACTTCTTGTGGTTTCTTGCCAAAGTAGAAGTAACAAAAAATCTTATTCTTTTTTATATTGATAACAAGATGCTTTCGAGGTTACTTGTAATATATATGCACTTGCACTATACATGGCAACCTAACAGTAATAGTAAATGATACATATACATAGTGGTGAATTTCTACTGTATTTCTTATTTTAATTTTTCCAAATTAAAATTCTCTTAATTATTTTTAATCAGATTAAATAATAATAATAATAACAAATTAAAATATAATAAATTGTATATGTATATAATAGTGACTTTCTATTGACTAATAAAAAAATGGCTGGACGCGAGCCTTTTTTCCTATTATTTTTTTCTTTTCTTGAAACAAAGAGTGTTGAAGAACAAGTTGGTCCTTCACTGGCTTGCTCCAAAGGTAGAAGGAATCCTCTGTCCTTCCCACTAAGCCGAAATATAAAATTCTATTTGAATGGCCCTTGTGAGAGCCCAATATTATTTTGGTTTCACAAACAAAACTTTCCAAACCAGAACCCTTTAGCCTAGCTGAGACCGTCTCATTTGTACATTTTAGCCTCTTGAGTCTTGAATATATGTTGCATGTTTTTTTTTTATTATTTAATTTTCAATCAGTATTTCTACTAGGAGCATAGTAGCTTAGGAGAAATAAAAAAAACCACACACGCCCCCCCCCCACCCCAAAAATAAAAATAAAAAATAAAATAAAATAAAATAAAGAAAAAGCACCTCGACTGGTCTTCCGGTGACCACGAAGCACTAATCGTAGGGTTGCACATGGACTTGGTCAGATCATGCACACCCTGAGCAAACCTATTTGGGGCCAGGTTTGTGCTAAATCTACCAACCCATGGGCAAGGCCTAGCTGATTTTAAGGCCAAATTTATGAATGGTCAGCATTACGCTTAAATTGAACTAATAACCTGCTAAAAGCTAGCCGGGAAATGGTGCAGTGGCTCAAAGTTGAGCCTTGGGCTGGGCTTTGAAAAGATGTAACAACCAGTAAAAGTAAGGACCAAGGATCCAAGTTGGGCCCAATCTGAACTCTCTAGGACCAAATCCAGTCTTGGGTTGACCCACCCTAGCTCGCAGTAGACATCCACAACACCTGAAGTAAATCAGTGTTTATTGATATTAATCAGATGAAATCAGCCAATTCTTCTCAAACTAGAACACTATGTCAATCTAAGTCTTACTTACACTAATATAATTGTCGTAGATAAATAATAATGATAATATGTATCTCACAGACACATTATCCGAATACTCAGTCACAGGCAGACTCCAAGTATTGAGTCATTGTCTATATCAATAATTATGATGATAATATTTATAAATATTTGTAATAATAATAACACACATTGTTGTTGTAGTTTTGTTACCAACGATAATTATCTTTATTTCTCTCCACTGAACCGGTGGAATTAATTGATGAGCTTGGGAAGTTTGTTGGAGCCATCTGATGCATTTTAATGGATATTTGTTTTTTGTTTTTTTTTTTTTGTTTTTTTTTGTGGATAACTAATGGATATTTGTTCTGGTCTGCTGATAAATGTTGAACAAGAAAGCTGGCCACTGTTATTGGTCTTGATGTTATTGCGACAGAAAACTTGGTTTAGGCTAGATTGAAACCTGTTGGAATTTTATTTCAAAGAAGCATATTATGTGGCCCATAACCCAAAAAACTGCAAGCTTTTCTATGCTCGCCGTAGAAAACGCCTAGGTCAAGGGGCGGCCACATCAGTGTTAGAAGTGATTTACACTCACCCCCCAAAAGTGAAAATACTGTCGGCAATGAATTTTTCCCCCGTTTGACCCTTAGCGGAGGTTAGGGATCGGCGTATAAAATCCAAGCCGCCGAAAAGGCTATTAGGATTTAGGAACATTAATAATCCCCGCTTTGTAAGGATCCTACATCCTCCATAATTTCTATTGGAGTATTTTAATTACCAAAAAAAAAAAGGTAGTGGCTACATGTTAGCCCATGGTGTACGCAACACAGCTGCAACACTGGCTATGGGCAACAAAGAGGATCTGGACTCTGAAGTTACTCATCTCAAATCACTGCTAATCAACGGCCATTATAGCTTTTTAAACCATCTATACCCTACAGCAAGAGTAGAACTAATGTGTCATGTCTAGTAATGTGTGGGCAGGAGAGGATCCCCTGAGTGTCAATAAAACCCCATAAACTAGCCAAACAGATTTCCTGTATAGCGAAAAAGGATGCAGCAACCCCTCCTGCCAGGCTCTGAGATAAATGTGGCAGAAAAAAATGAATCATCACATCTTATGCCGGTGTTTTTCATTTTTATTTACTACGTGTCACCCAGCACCTGGTGCAAGGGTCGCTGCCCAATTCTTCACTGTAGGAAATCCGTTTTGGTAAAAGATCGAGTCAATTATAATTCTCACATCTTGTGCCCAGTATTGTTTTCTCACTTTTTTAGACTACATATTGCCCAAAGCCTTATGCAAGAGGGTCACCGCACAC
Organism: Platanus orientalis; assembly: GCA_025762735.1. Classification (NCBI taxonomy): domain Eukaryota; kingdom Viridiplantae; phylum Streptophyta; class Magnoliopsida; order Proteales; family Platanaceae; genus Platanus; species Platanus orientalis. The sequence goes on along the minus strand of JAOXJP010060014.1, from coordinate 8,255 downwards.
TTTTTCACTGTAGAAAATCTGCTATGGTATGAAAAAGAGTCAACAATGATTCAAAGCTGACAGTAAAGATGCTCCTAATACCAAATCCATCCAAGGAGGGCCGCAGCCGCCTAGTTCTCATCCCCTTCCACGCTTTTTGGTGCAGAATCACATGAAATTGGCGGTCCCAAAAAAATGGAACCGGCGCTCATAAACTTTGGAATCCACATTCCCAACCAATTGATTGAAGGTACCTAATTCTCTTATGATATTTCAGAACTCTCGTACAAATGATTGATCTTTAATTACAGCCTGAGAGCAGTCTAAAACTCCCAAATCAACCATATTCCCATCGCCCAAGTAGCCATTATCCGTGACAGATTGACACAATGTTTAAAACCAGCTAATTATCCGGAAAATATGGCTGAGTTGGGCCTGAGTTCCTTATTAACTCATTGCCAAAACTGGGATGACATCGGCAAAGTCTATTTTCTTTTTAGGCTAACTTAGACGAGTTTTCTAATAATATAGCCAAGTCACTTTGTTTTAGGACTATTTTAGAATGAAATTATATAAATATTAAAAAAAATGTATCTTTCACCTAATTTTTGCATTTTTTCTTATTTTAAATATTACTATTTTAGACTAGCAGCAGGTGAGTGAGACAATGACTGCACCAGTAAGGCGAAGTGAGACAATACAAATTGAAGGTGCTAGAAGGAATAGAGGAAGGCCAAAATTGACCTGGGTAGAGGTAGTAAAGAGGGACATGGCAGCTTGTAATTTAACAGCAGATAAGGCTTTAAACATAGCGGAATGGCATAACAGGATTCATGTAGCCGACCCCAAATAGTTGGGATAAGGCTGTTTGTTGTTGTTGCTGTTGTTGTTGTATATGGTCCAAATAAAAATCCAACTATAACATGAAACAATTATTCACTAATACAGCAATTCCAAAATTTTAATTATTTTGGTTTACTGAGGGTTACCCCACCTTGTATTGCCAATTTGCACCCATAATGCAACAGTAGAAGCCCGTTTGACAGTTAAGCTGACGGTTGAGGTGGTTGCCCTGGAAGAATCCATGTGTCTTGCCACCTCACACTGTCTCCAAAGGAACCATATCCTGCCGGGTGGCATAGTATACCACTGTATTGGTATACTGTGCCACCAGCACAGAGGAGATGGCTCCGTCTCCAAACCGACAAGTCTTAGCTCAATAACCCTCCACCACATGGCATAAAAAAAGGGCACGCGTTCATAATACACATGCCACATGGGTAACTTAAGGCCTGCCACCTTAGCTGCCTGAGCCAAGGAAATGTTGTTATGAACAACATGTCATGTCACGGTCATCGCTCAAGTATGAGCTTGTTCACATCAACAACGATCATCCCAAATAATGGGCAACCTCTTCAATTGGCCCATAAATCAAATCCAACTCACTCACTTGATTCCAGCATTGAGAATATTAAAACAGTCATTTTTGGATTTTTATAGAATTCTAAGACACTACTGCACTTAGGTAGTGTTTGGCTGAATTTTTTGCACCTACTTCTGACGCCTGCATGAGAAGTCAAAAGTTGTGTAAATCCAACGTTTGGTTAGGCCAATGCCTCCGTGCTCGGGTAGCTAAGGCGTTTGTCTTTCCTAGGGGTGACCCAAAGTTGAAACCCTGAAGGTGAGAGAAGGGGACTCGCATCCTCTGTGCCACTTTGTGGTGAGCCACGATGAGCCCCAGACAAACCAAGTGTATGGGCCCCACCCCCTTTGTGTCTGGGGCTCACTGTATCTCACCACAAGGAGGGGCAGAGGATAAGGCTCCAAGAGAGGGTCAGCAGTGTCCAGTGAAGTCGCCTGCTCGGGTTGGGTTGGGGGGTCGGGTTGCGTTGGGTGAGGTAAGCAGTTGCTGATGTAAGTCCATGTGGCCATACCAACAAAAAAAAGAAAAACGTTTGGTTAGCATTAATAAAATATTTTTTTTATAAAAAAAGTAAAAAAATTATTAAAAGGGTTTGTCGTTCTTAGAACTTGTAGTCCAGATGTTTTAAAAGAAAAAGGGACTACTACAAATAGGGCTGCAAATTATCCTATTTAAAATCCATATTCTATCTGCATCTGCATCTGATCCATCTAAAGAAAATACAGATCAATGGAAATTCAATCTGTTTAAATATCCATCCAATTAATATATCCGCCTGATATTGGACTGGATACAGACTTTCTATAATTTTTTGAGAACGATTTTATGTGAACAAAAAGTGTCTGTAAACCTATGTAAGAATGCACATATTGATACATGATTTGTTTTTGATTTGGGTGCCTTTTTTGGACGGCCCAGCTTCTCTGCACACAAAATCTGTGTGTAATTTGTGCACACAGACCAAGGGGCGGGCACATCAGCACCGAAAAGTGATTTACACTTTTTTGGGGGCGCTTATCACTTTTCTACGCTGATGCATCCGCCCCTTGGTCTGTGTGCACAAATTGCACACAGATTTTGAGTAAACAGAAGGACACCTACCTTTTAAATGAACACTTTTTTGACACTTTTAACCCCAAACATGTACGTCTCAGCCTATAGTGTGCTCACAGACTCAGACAATTTTTTGTTACAGAACTTTTGTTTCGATAATTTTAATAATATGCCAAAATTCGATTTGTATCTGGTCCATTTGTAGCCCTATGTCACAGACTTAGCTTCTCCAAGATCCTAAAATTGTGTGGCACTTGTGCTACTCTCACTTATAGACGAGTCAGCCTAGTTCACACCCACATTTAGTATTTAGAAAACAAGAGAACATTTTAGAGATAAAAGAATGCTTACAATGTTTGAGATCTCAAGTATGTGTTGCAAATGAGGGGTTTTTTCCCTTTTATAGGCCATCAAGGGTCCCTTAACCCCTAGGATGATATCACTTGTCTCCTATCCAATGATTAGGAGTTCTCTAGACCCATTGTAGAAAACCCTTTCACCTCCTCCTATGAAATTTTCTAGAAACCATGTAAAAGTCTTCTTACATTCTGAAGCCTTTTAGACAAATTCTATAACTTTCTACATATTTCCAGAATCTTCTCCTAGTATCTAGAGTCTTGTAGAAACATCTAAATTCTTCTTGAACTATTCACAATGTTTTACAACCTTCTAAAATTATCCCCATTGTTATAGAACATTCTAGAATATTCTAAGACTTTCTAAAATCTTTTAGAATATTCTAAACCCCTCTAGAACTTTCTAAAGTCTCTTGGATTCTTTTAGATTATTCTGAATTCTTCTATATTATTCCAGATATACTTTTCTAAACTATGCACAATGTTTATAAAAATGGTATTGAACCTCCAAGCATCATATGGGTTGTGACACGTAGCTACAAATACCAAATGAGTGAATAAATATTGGTGTGCAATGTTATTTTATTCTGTTTTAGAACAACCAAAATAAAGTTTTGCCTTGTTTACCCCTTCACAGGGAGGTTGGTTTGGGAACGCTCCGTACAAACCACTAATCTATGCCCCTTGACAGGGGGCGAACGCACTAGCACTGAAAAGTGATTTACACCTTTTTCCTTTTTTTTTTTTTTTAGGGTGGGGGGGGGGGGAGGGGAGCATTCTCAATCATCTTTGACTCACAATGTGTGTGGCCCCACAACCACTCTACATTAATCATTCTTTTAAGACTTTTCCGAACCGGAGCAAATTTTATGTTCAGGATTTGTTGTCCAGGGAAAAAGGTGATTTCATTTGAACTAAAATGGGTGGGAATCTGAAATTGCATCTAAACCCTCCTATTTTATTCCATGTGAAGTCACCTGGTGTCCTAGACACCAAATCCTGAACAGAACATCTCTATTTCGTTTCCAAAGTCTTTTAAACTAGAGTTACAATCCTTAGGATTTGGTAGGACCAACTAGAGGTACCAAAGGTAAGATTGACATTAAGGGTCGACACATCAATGCCAAAAAATGTAAGTCATTTTTTCAATGCTGATGTGTTGGCCCGTGATGTCAGTCCTACCTTAGGGTGACTTTAGTTGGCCCTACCAAATTTGAAGCGTCTTTTCCAAAGTATTTCTTTATTTTTTTCTTTTTTAAGAATAAGAACAAATCCTTTTCCTCACCACTCCTGCCTCCCTTCTTTTCTTCTCCGCCTCTACTCCCTCTGACAAAGAATACTATGGCCACTGGACAATAAAGAACCCGATTGTTTTATGAGGGAATTGTCATGAGATGGGCTTAGATATCTAGGACTGGGCCAAACCATTCAATAACTCCTACCTAAGAGATTTTCATGGCTAGAAATTAATATGATCAAATGAACTCAACCGTTCACCAAAGGAACAAGTAACAAGAGTCTATAAATCAAATGGTTATAATCAGTATACTCGTATCCAAGATTCATTATTTACATTAAGTTCAGGTCAGTGCCTAGTGTGACATAAGTGGTTCTACACTTCTACACCTAACCTGCCAAGTAATCAATAACTTTGCATTCTCAAAATTAGGGCTGTTAATGAGCCGAGTTAGTTCAGCTCGGCTTTTTATGGGCTGAGCCTGAGCCTTGCTTCAAACTTGTAGAGCTGAGTCTGAGCTTCCAATTAAGCTCATTTAGTTAGGTGTGTCTGATCTGAACTGTACTAGGCTGAGCAAGTTAAAAACTCGTTTCGTTAAGGGTCTTATATATTTATATAATAAATATAGATATAGTTTGTTATAATATCGGTTATTGGAACTGTTTTAACTGACTGCATCTTTAGCCTATAAAAACAGGTTTGGCTCCTGAGCTATTGGACTTTAATATTCAAGCTTGAAGCAGAAAGCTTGAATCTGGTGAGTTGTCCCAAGCCTCAGCTGAGCTCGCCTCTATCTAGTGAACCGAGCCTGAGCTTAGCACCTCAAGCTTGTGTTGAGTTTAGGACGAGCCTGAGCTGAGCTTGGAAAACAGCTTGACTCAGCTTAGCTTGTTGACACCTGTACCCAAAATGGAATCATTTAAAATAAAATAAAAGGCACTAAAGTATGAACTTCCCGATAAATATACAAAGAAATTGAAACGCTAAAAATAAAATTCAAATTTATTTGAATGTGATAGTTTAACCTTAATAACTTTTGCAATTCTGAGCCAGAGGTAATCAATCAAGACCCGATCCCTAAGGCCCAGTCTGGTTGCCAAGAAAAGGTTTTCTCATGACAATCTTCTCAAAAAAATCATTTTTAAGTTGTCTGGTTGCCACGAGAAGTTGTTTTTCTCGTGATTCTTCTCTCTCCTTTTCTTGTGGGATTTTTTTTTCCTATTCTTTTTCTTTTCTTTTCTATACAATTAAAGGCAACCAGACTGGGCCTAAGTAAAAATTAATGGTCCCTAATATGAAATATTAGACCTAGATCTTACTAATGAGGGTTAGGTTCTTCTGGAATGATCAATATCATTCATACCCGTAGTCTTTCCTCCTACAGAACCTACTTAAAAATTTTCCAGACTCAGTACGGGCTTCAAAATGGGTTTTGACACATGAAGCGCTAACGTGGCAATCCATTTGATTCTGGATTAGCATGTGTATAGTTACCTTGTCTATATTAACGACATGCTTTGCTATGTATTACATTTTTTCTACACAAGAAATGACTGCCGAAAGGATGAAATAACTCTTCCGCCACATTATCAAGGTTTATTTGACCAAAACTTTCCAAATGGAAAGAGGGTGACGTAGAGAAACATGTAGATCCATTATTGGGCTGCCACATTTGGCTACCAAATCATGTTTAAAGAGAATAATAAACCTCTTTTGTCTGGATATTTTACATGGATAATATATATATATATATATATTGGCTACCATTGTTGCATTGGACTCTTGTAATCAGTGTCTCTTTTTAGTTGTATTGGCATAGCAAAATTCCATACACTTCGCCTTCCTAGCATCGTTTTAGAACTCAAATGAGTTGACTTACAAATTGGATGATCTTCCCAAGATCATTTACGAAGTTAGATCATCTGTAACTAATCCTCTTCTAACTTGAGTTATGACACAATAACTCGGCAAATTACTTAGAAAACATGATCAGGTGAAGATCACATGGCGTAGTCGGTTTTAATATTTTTAACTTTGTATCAGGAGTTTATAAACTTGTTTTTTTTTTTTTTTCCTTACCATAAACTCTATACTAATCAATCTATTAAGTTAAGTTCAAACTCATTTATACCATAAAATTACCATCAAGATGAATGACTAAGATTGATCCACGTTGTGGTATAATAAATAAAATAATAAATATCTATTTTTTAAAGAATTTGAAATTGAAAAGATAATTAATTCTACAAGTGGAAGAAAATAATCAAGTAATTATCTATGAAGTCAGTTATTAGATAGATGATTTGTTTCTATTCGAAGATTTTGAAAGGATTGGTTATTAGATGAGTTGTCAAGCCATTGAAAACAACTATTAGGACAAATGATTTGTTTCCATTGATAGATTTTGGACAAATCGTTTGCTAGATGACTTACCAAGTCATTATCTATGAAAACAGTTATTAAGACAGATGAGTTGTTTTCATTGAAAGATTTTGGAAGAATTAATTGCTAGATGACTTGTTGAGCCATTATCCATGAAATTAGTTATTAAACAGATGACTTATTTCCATTTGAAGATTTTAGAAAAATTGGTTATCAAATGATGTGTTAAGCATTCACTTATGAAAAAAGTTATATAACTGATAAAAAAAATTTAGAAGAATTCTGACACTTAACAGTATATCATTGGAGGAAGTCTAACACTTGGCGAAATATTATTGGAGGAATTCTGAAAGAATTCTAGCACCTAATAAGATATCATTGGAGGAATTCCGACACCTAATAGAATTTCATTGAAAGAATTCTGACATCAGTTACAGATAACAAAATTTCATTGGAAGAATTTTGATATCAATGGCAGATGGCAAATTATCGTTGGAGGAATTCCACCATCAGTTATAAGAACATATAGATAATTTATATTGATGAAAATTTGAAATAAACAGTTACCTAGACAAGTAACAAAATAAACATTCAAAAGATGGTTTATGTAATTTATTGGTGTTGTAGATCATAGGATATGTGATAGTAATTGATAATTGAATGTAATTGTTCTTTTTGTTTTTAAATAGTAACAGAATGTAAAAGAAAATGATCAACTCCAACACACAAAGTCAACATAGCATAATATAGCATCTGTCCTTTATAAAAAAAAAAAAACATTAATCTTAGTTCAACTTAGTTTTCTCTTACAAAAACTTACTAGAGTTGATTTAATTCATCTATAGATTTCAACTCATATCCAGAGTTGGTTTAATTCCTCACAGATTCTACTTTCACCATTTTCTATTTATATTTACACACAGATTCTACTTTCACCATTTTCTATTTATATTCTACCACCATTTCACAGGCTACAACAAAGTCTCCACCATCCTTTTATCCCTTAGAGTCCGATTTAATTTCTCCACAGATTACACCACACTTCGACATTTTGGAATTAATTTAATTCCTTTATAAGTTCTACCATCACAAACTTCTACCACCATTTCTACAAGTTGTAGCAAAATTTTACCATATTTTGGTTACAACAACAATATTACAATCCAAGTTTCTACAACAACACCATCATTGTCCAGGGTCTTTGTTATGCTAAATTATAATATTATTATCATCATTTTTATATATATATATATATATGTTGTTATCTTAAACATATTGAAAGTATTTTATTTCATAAATAAAATGTTACTTTAGCAAATTTTAATTTTCTAACATTGTCATGATATTTGTTTTAAGAAAATTCTCAATTTAGAGGCAAAAAGAACTCAGAGGAAAGAACCCTCCCCCTTATAATCTCCTGATTTCTCTTGATTTTGTGATTGAATAGACAACTGAAAACAACATTTGGTCTCATGGTTTGACTTGGCACCTGAAACAAAAGGAGAAAAAAAAAAATTGTACCCATGTGGCACTGGTATGCCCATTCACCACAAATTTTTTGTGTTGACAAAATCCAACTCTATTTAATTGAATGGGAAGTTGGAGAAGTGAAGTGAAACAAGATTTTCCTTAACTTTCCAAGAGGTATTTAATTGCTAATGGAAAATTAAAATTTTTAAAAGTTTTCTAAAATAAAATATAAAAATCTGATTTTTTTTATGGAAAATACAGGCTCCCTACTTTAGAAAGTTGAAAGGCGGTAAAGAAAATTCATTTTCCGTTTCTAAAATTTTATACCCAATTAAACATGAAGAAAGTTATGCAG
>JAOXJP010060003.1:0-15701 GCA_025762735.1 Platanus orientalis | reverse complement strand
GTCCCTCATAAGAAGACAAACCAAAAAGGGACATCTAGGCCTCTAGAAACTTCTCCACATGGACTTGGCCAGTCCAACAAGAATGGAGAATCCATGAGGTAAGAACTACTTCATGGTAGTGGTGGACGATTTCTTCCATTTCATTTGGGTAACATTCCTAAGAGAGAAATCCAATGCCTTCAATGAATTCCTGAATATTTAAAAAAGATTTCAAATTGAAAAGGATCTCCGCATCAAGTGCATTCGAAGTGACTATGGAAGGGAATTCAAGAACCACAAATTCTCGGATTGCTGTGATGAGAAAGGATCAATATGAACTCTCATCACAACAAACTTCAGAGGATGAAGGTGATGCCTAACCTCATCCTAAGGATAAAAAAGACCACAAAAAGATTATAACCTAATGATATTCTTGGTGTTTCAAAGGATGAAGTGAGAACAAGAAGGTAAATTGAAAACATCCTAAGCCATTGTTGTTTCACCTCCAAGAGAGAGCCCAAGAGTAAAAATGCTCTAAATGATCTAGATTAGACCAATGCCATGTAATAGAAGCTCAACAAATTCAAGAGGAACGATGTATGGTTCTTAACTAAGAGACCCTCTTATAAGAACATCATCAAAATTTAGGAACAAACATGATGATCATGGCACGGTGACAAGGAACAAGGATACACTTGTAGCCAAAGGATATGCCTAGATAGAAGAAATAGACCTTGAGGAGACATTTGCTCCTATGGCTAGGCTAGAGTCTATCCAAATTTTATTGTCCATTGCATGTTATTCAATTTCAAATTATATCAAATGGACGTAAAAAGTGTCTTCTTGAATGGTGTACTTCAAGATGTATACGTAAAGCAACCTAAGGGATTTGTAGATGCTCTTACGTAGACAACTGTCTAGTCTCATGGCATTGTTGAAAGTAAAATTTCATATCTTTGTCGACTATCAAGGCATGTGATCATGATGGTAATGTTAAAGCTGCCTGAGACTAGGTCTCCTCTTTCTCTCATGTACTATTTATTTTTGTCTATTCATGAAAGTTCTTTTTATGGTTCTTGTATCCATGCTTACATTTTTTAATCCTTGTTGGATACATTTATTGTTTCTTATGGCCTCTATTCTTTTATTTTTTTTGCACAAGAGGAGGAGAAGTAGACCATGAAAATAGGGGAAGAGATTCCTAGCTTATGGGGGAGTAAGCTTAGGAGTATTGGTCCTTAAAGTGCTATGTATATGGGGGAGACATAGGCAGAGGGAGTCTTATAACAGAGGTCAAGCTATAGGGCTTTAAACTATTTGAGGCTTATATATTTTTGTTGCCTAGGGGAGTCCCCTAGTTTGAAATTTTGTGGCCTCAAGGGCTTGAACTTGCAATGAGCTATTCACTATTACTGATTGAGTGGTTGTTAACGAGATGTAAAAGTGAGGGAGAATCACTTTACACATATAAGGGGAGTTACACCCATAAGGGGAGTAGAGCACTCAAATAGGGGGAGCAACCACAAACACATTTAAGGGGAGTATAAACTTAGGGGGAGTGTAAACACTAAAACTTGGCACACACCTAACTTCATATTACATGCTTATCATTATTTCATTAGATCACATCTACATTTATTTATTGGCATATTATTATTTTTAACATACATGCTATTGACTAGCTCCTTGTCTTTTCATGACAGAAAGGCAAAGAAATATTAGGCCTTAGACATTGGCCCTATATGCATGCCTTAGTTCATGTTTCCAATGTTTATATATTCAAAAGGCATATGAGATTGGTATAAGTTCTGTGATGCAGGATGGCAGGTATTGACAAACCCAAGGACTAAGGGGAAGCCTTAAAGCTTCAATGAAGTCTACATATAGTCCCCATGCTATGAGTCCATTTATGTAATGATTATTGTATTCTCATTTTTTGGTTTTGTCATGAAATTGACAAAGGGAGAGATTGTTAAGTCATTATGTAATTTGTTAATTTCATTCCAAGTCTAGGTGATAGGTTATGAATGTTATGTATAATGAGTGAGACTATGAATGTTTAGTGTGGAGACCATCACCTTGATAAGGAAGAGGTTCAAGTGCTATAAGCCAAGGTATATCAAACAAAGAACCCAAGAAGAGCCAAAGAGAAGTACCAAGGAAGAACTAAATAACTATCTCTGAGCCAGAAAGGTAAATCAAGCATAAAACCAAATGAGTATTGTGTGACTATTCTAGGAGACCCCCAAACATCAAGGTTTGATCCTAAGTAGGCCTTAAGACCAACATATGCCCCTAGGTGCAATTGCTCCAAAAAAAAAACCTAATGAAAAATGAGCCTAGAAGTAAAAATGGACATCTCAACTTAAAATAGCCATAACTTTTGATCCTGACGTTTGCTTGGAACCCATGAGTACTCAAAACAATCAGATTGACAAGTTGCTTATAATTGGCATGATCAGGTTGTAATCAATTACATATCTCGCAATCCATTATGGCGTAATAAATTGTAAATATTGTAATCCATTACGATGGCATTTTTGGTAAAAAAATTAAAACACGAATCCCATGCGCATTTTTTAAAATTTGAACCCTATTTTTAAAAATCTATGGCCTAAAAAAATTTGAAAAATTCTAGGAGCCGTAATCGATTACAAATCAGGCAATCAATCTTAGCGCAATCGATTACGAGCAAAATTTAGAGCAGACTGAGACTCCCGTGGACAAAATCCATACGCCGTAATCAGTTGCAATACAGGTTTGTACTAAAATCCCTAAACCTAAAATTGATTTGGCATCAACCAATCGATTGTGAGCCCTAATCGTTTGCGAATCAAGCAATTGGTTGTGAGGGAAATTTTGGAACAAATTTAAAACATGATTTCTAAGGAGAGATTTTCAAATTTTGAACTTCATTTTTCAAATCTAATGCTCCAAAATGTTGCTCTATATAAAAGATTCCAATCAAAAGGCCTTGGGTGCTCCTCACCTCTATAAAAGGGAAGTTTTCTCATTAGGATAAAAAAAAAAACTCCAACACTCTAAGCTATTTTAGAGAGAGCTCCAAAGCTTGCTATATTGAGAGCATCCTCCACTATGAAAAACACCATTGGCCCATTGGTTTTGAGCTTGATTAGCTAACATCATACATTAGATTCACTCCCTTTTTTCTCCCCTTTTGAATACCATTCTACTACTATTGAGGAGAAGTTGTAGTGAGTCTTTCCCTAAAAGAAACTGACATTTGGCTGAGCTCAAGGAGCACTAGAGCCAAGTACTTGGAGCTTGTGGGTAGCTAAGGCAAACTGGCTCAACAAAGAGCACCCTACTTAGAGCAACTAGCAACATCAACCAACTTGTGGTAATATTTATGACTTTGAATTCATTTACACACATTTTTATTATTGTTCTTGTTTTACTTCTGCCAGAGACATTGGAAGCTTGATTACCTCTGCTAGAGACATCGAAAGTAGTGCACACTCACTGGAGATACCGAGTATTGTTGTTTAACTTGCTTATTAGCTAATAGTTAGGTTTGTATATTGACCTAGGTTGTTATAGTACCTAAATGAAATACACCTAAGCTTGGTAGTGAGCTTTAGAAGAGTGGACGTAGGCCCTAGTGCCAAACCATTATAAATCTTCTGTTGTGGTTTATGTGTGTGATTGCTTGTCTCTTTACTTGAATGTTCTCTACTACTCTTGCATAGCACTTGTTTGATAAAATATTTGAGTAGACACTTTGGAACACACACACACACACTTTGCCTAAGTTAAAAAGTCTAAAATCAATCCCAAGATAAAATTGAAAAATGGGTAAATTAATTTAGATATTCTATTCACCCCCCTCTAGGATAACTTTAAAGCAATTTCAGTAGAGATCCCCAAACTTGCCAATCAAGGCATCAACATCATGAAACTAGAATCCAAACATTAATTCCATGGAGAACATGCCACAATTATTCACAACATAAAGTATAAATCACATTTCTATGAGCCTAAGAGTAAGAGGGTGTGCATACAATGCATATTTACTTACTATTTCAAAGATTCATATAGAATAGATAATGAATCATTCCAATCAAAGCTCATAATCAAGAGAACTAAGATTCTAGAGGAAGAGGATGTGCATATAAAGTATATTAACTTTCAATTCAATGAATCATAGATAGAATCATCAAAGTTCTACTCAAATTTTAGATAAAATCACCAATGTTGTACGAACCTAAGAAGGAAGAGTGTATAGATCGTTTATCAACTTACAATGGCTTATAATCCTTGAATCCAAGAGATCTTCCTCCCACACAATTTTTTCACTTTCAACTCTGTCTCTTCTCTAAGATTAACCAAGAAATAAATCAAAATCCATGAATCTTCATAGCTTTTTAATGAAAAACTAGAGTTAAGAAACTACTATACTAAAACCAAAGTTTTTAAGTTTACCTTGCTCTTTGAAGAAGAAATCATCTTCTCATTTCCTAATTTTACCTTAACCTTTCTCTCTAAGATATTCTCTAATGGTTCTAGATCTAAATGAGGCAAAAATGAGCTTGATTTTTTATTTGCATGAATCCCAATGCTTAGAGTGGCAAATCTATAAAATTTCCTAACCCTATAATATATTTGAATGCTCAAACAGGGCTATTCGAATGCTCAGATTGCCTAATTTGAGCATGTGAATAATCTTTTTTGAGTGCTCGAATGAGAGCCAGTTTATGGCTTGCGCATGTTCGAGCACTTGAATAAGGTTCAAGCACTCCAAAACTTTTTCAAGTGCTCCAATATATCCAGCATAAACACCTCGCACGAATACCACCAAAATTTTCTATAGAAAACTCTAATTCATGCACTATTTGTTTTGTTGGAAAGTAAACTCATAGATCTTTCCAATGATATATGGTCTCTAAGCTAATTCATAAAGGATTAGCACTGGTTTAGCTATGAAGTTACTCCAAACTTGTTGACCTGTCAACACAAATACTTTGTGCGAAAATGGTCATAACTTTCTGTATGGAATTTCAAATTACACACCATTTGTTGCATTAGAAATTAGACTTATATATCTCTCTAATGATGTATGGGTTGTAGGGTGATTCCTGTAGAATTGATATATCGTGGGTCTCGGGTCGAATCACATAGATCCTCCCTAGTTTTTTTAAGTTACAATAGCATATGTGCGGGGCGTTTACTAAACTAGTAATTATACAAGTTGGCCTATGTGCTCAAAATGAAAATGGCTTAGTGTAAATGGAAGCACTATCACACACAATTAAACAATAAGATATCATATATAGTGGTTCGGCACGATGGCCTACATCCACTCTCCAAAATCTCACTACCAAGCTTACATGATTTTATTAAGGTTGAACTATTACAAACAATGTTAAAATCAATAAAAACATTAAACTACTTGCACATGCAAACCTACACCCAATGTCTTCGACAAGTGTCGTGTTGCTTCCAGTGTCTTCGGCGGAAGCCTAATGAACTCAAAGATGGATATAAATGAAATGAATGCAAATGTTACCTCTTAAAGATTGATGTTGCTACTCTTACTGAGTGTTAGTACTACTTGATGAGCTTATGGGACTATTTGACCCACAATGCTTCAAGTCTTGGCTCTTGAGCTTCTTGAGCTTTGCCAAGTAAGGATTTCTTCTTGAGACAATCCACAAATGCTTCTTCTCAACGGTTTACAATGATACGTATAGAGAAGAGCGAGAGAGAAAGAGAGAAATTTTCTAAAGGGCTTCTATGTTTGGAGCTCAACCAAAGAAAGAATGGAAGATTTTTAACTTTGGAGCTCTCTCACATTGTAAGGGATGAGTCATCTTGTTGCTTGAAGTGTTTTAATGAAAGGGGGGTTTCTTTTTTTTATAAGGGTCATCGATGAATGAGGGACCTTAAATGGGAATCTTTTCCAACAGACAAAAAGTCTAAACCATCAGATTTGAATCGCACATGCTCATTAATTTTTTTCAATAAATTATGAGCCTGACTGATCACAAGATTTTTATGATCGATCACGACTATGATCGATCATAAATCTTGTGATAGGTCACAGCCTAATCAGTTAGGGTTCATGAGTCACAGGTCTCAGGAAAACTGTGATCTGTGTTGTGATTAGTTAGGGGTCACGAGTCACAGCTCTCGAGTTTTCTTCGACTTGAGTGATTGAGCACTCATGACTGATCACAGACATTCAAAAGATCCATGATTGGTTAGGCCTGTGATCGATCAAGGAGTTTAGTCCTACACTTGGACTTAACTCTTTTGAGTCTTTACCATGGGCCACTTTCCTTAGGTCTTAGATTGGTCTTCCTACACATGATTAGGCTTATTTTGTTCCACTCTTGTGACACTCCTCACCATGACACATGCATGCATATACCTTATATTCCCTTAAGGTCTTTGAGGCTATCCCGAGGAATCTTCTGATCTTGGTCATTAAGTATTTAGTCTACCTTGCCTTCTTTACTTGAAGTTGATTCTTTGGAACTCATAAGGACACTTACAAGACTCATTGGAACTAACAAACATGTTTTGACCATGAGATTCACAAGTAATACATATGACCTACCAATATCCCGCTTTGTCAATTCCATGGCAAAACCTCAAGTACAAAGATTTTACCATTACAAATAAGCCCATATCACCAAATTACATCATCCATACAAGATGCATATTTAAAATGAGATAAAATAAATTAGTGTTCTTCCAATGGAGTATCTTGATTTACCTTAGCCCTACATCATAGCAACAAAAACACATCCCTCATGCCTTTAAGACAAACATAAGCAATATACTCTTAAAAGACATGACATGAATGATATGAATGAATGAAATTCCATGAGTGTGTGCAAGGTGATATTGTTGTGGATTTTAAAAACAATTTTTAAATTTACACACATACTCTAACTCGCCTAAATTATATACTTCCCATAAAAATGATGAACTCCTTTGTATGAATCTCCCCACATTATGCCAAGAATTGACAAGTGGCAATAAAAGAAAAATGCACATAGTCAAAGGCAAATGAGATTTTCATTTCATAAATAAAAGATGATACATTAGTGCGAGGAGATCCATGGTCTCCAATATAAAAAGACTATATCAGAAAATCCTATGAAGATAGATTCAAAACAAGGACTACTAAGGATCAGTCATCATCCTCATATACATAATCAATAGCACTGTTCTCCCCACTAATGGAGTCCTCCGCATCACCACTCCCTAAACTTTCACTAGAGCCATCACCCTCATTACCACTGCCGCTTCTAGATCCCTCAACATCCCCACCATCACCATCAATATTTCCCTCAAAATCTTCAAAGAACTGCTCATCAACAAGACCCATACCAGAATCCTTCTTTAAGGGAGGAGCTGCTACTTAAGTCGATGGAGTATGGTTATTGATCCCATTCACCTTAAGCTCAACTAAAGCCTCATGATCATTTGCAAGCCCAAGTGGGTTGAAGCTGCCACAGGGTAAAGTGGGTTGGTGACCTCACCAAGGAGCACACCAGTAACACAATAGCCCTCAGTGGCACCCACCAACATAACTTGTGTCATCCAGATGGCCATCGAGATAACATGTGTAAGTTAGATGGCAAGAATGCTCCCTGAATGCACCATATCAATCGAAGGACCAATTTTTTTAGGCATGGTTCTAATTTATGAGAGATCAACATTGTTGTTTGTCACTTTCATCTCCGAATACAAGAGAAGCATTTTTAGTTTCAGGAAAACCTCCAACATTGAATGTCTAGTAGTCAAAAGAGCCAATTTGATCTCCTTGCATAGCTATTGTAGATGTTAGCTCATCCTATTTTCAGTGCCATAAAAATATGATTGAGACAGCAGGGTCAACTTCACAAATTTTATATCTGGAGGTCTAAGAGAGTTGAATCAAAGTGGCTTGCACTGATTTAGATGGAACCCGGTTGTTTAAATCTTTTCATATCTTAATAGTTATCTCCAATAAAAACATTTAAGCTAAACCTAGGATGAACAAGCAAGACTTTTTCATACCTTCAATAAGATTTAAAAAAAAAAAAACAAGAGAACACACACTTGTGCAGACAACCATAGGTTTGCTTCATAAATCAAGGCCATTTTGGAAGCTCTTTGTTGAGTCTCCAAACTTGGTTATCAGTGGAAAGTTCAGTTGTGTCCCACCTAGTCACCAAAAATTCATCGATGAGGAAGGATGGAGGCTCCACAATGGGGTCCCAAGTACTTGACTTGGTATGGACCAAGAGTTATGAAAATGAGAAGAAGATGAAAACAAAAGCAAATTCAAGGAGCACTACCATTGTGGATGAGGATTGTTTTTTTTTTTTTTTAATAGTGAAACATGAGGAAGAAGAAAATGAGAACTATTTGGGGGAAAGTGATAAGGGTATTTTGCGGTTTTCATTTCTTATTTGCTTTTTTTTATTTCTAGCGAGTTGAGCCCAAGCACAGCCTACATTTACGAGCCCGAGCCCAGCCTAAGCTTTGCTTTCATGTGATGAGCCTGAGCTGAGCTGGGTAAAGCCCGGCTTGTTGACACTCTTAGTTAGAATGTAAGCCAATTGATCTTCGATTTTCACATAATCCAAGGACACGACCTTTTATTCCATCAGTTGCCTAATGAAGTGATGTTGAATATCAATGTGTTTTGTTCTTGAGTATTGAATAAGGATCTTGGAAATGTCTATTATAGTCTTGTTGTCTACTAATAGACTCATTACATCTTGACTCAACTCATAATCCTTAAGTATTTGCTTCATCCAGAGGAGTTGAGTGCATTTGCTACCAGTTGCAATGTACTCATCTTCAGCAATTGACAACATGATAGAGTTTGGTTTTTTTATATGCCAAGAAACTAGACTATTTCCAATATAAAAGCATCATTTACTCGCGCTTTTGCGATCTTCGACATCTCTGGCCTAGTCAGCATCTGAGTGCCTAGAAATATATGAGGATGTGTTAAAGGGGTACCATAAACTAAAGTCCAATGTCCCATGGAAATATCGGATAATCCTTTTGACGTTTTTAAGATGTGACTCTTTACGTGCTACTTGATATCATGCACAAGCACCTACACTAAAGGAAATATTAGGTCTACTTGTGGTTAGGTAACGCAAGTTGCCAATGATACTTCTGTATAGGGTAGAGTCTACCTCAACTCCTTCTAGGTCTTTGGTGATTTTATCACTTGTGCTAATTGGAGTGTTGGCCAATTAGGATTCTTGCAACCCAAACTTGGATACAAGGTCTTTTGCAAACTTTGATTGACTTAAGAACATATTGTTTGGTGTTTGCTTCATTTGTAGACCAAGAAAGAACTTAAGTTCTTCTTCCATGCTCATTTCAAATTTAGACTTCATTGTTTGGGCAAACTCGTGAGACATCTCCTCACATGTTAACCCAAAATGATGTTGTCAACAAATATTTGCACAGTTATTATATTGCCATCTTTCTTTTTTATAAAGAGGGTCTTGGAAACACTCCACCTATCAAAGTGATGGTTAAAAAGGAATACAATGAGTCTCATACCAAGGTTTAGAGGCTTGCTTAAGCCCATAAAGTACCTTCTTAAGTTGTATACATAGTTGGGCAAGTAAGGATCCACAAATCCATTGGGTTTCTCTACGTATACTTTTTCTTGGAGTATCCCATTTAGGAAAGCATTTTTAACATCCATTTGGTATAATTTGAACTTTTAAGTAGAACGTAATGGACAATAAAATCCTAATTGATTCCAACTTAGCTACTAGGGCAAATGACTCCTCGAAGTCAATGCCCTTTATTGGGCATATCCCTTCGCTACTAGTCTATCATTCTTTCTAGTCACCATACCATGTTCATCATATTTATTTTTGAATATCAATTTGGTACCAATGAAATTATGGTTTGTTTGTCTCTTTGTGAGATACCATACATCATTTCTCTTAAATTGATTGAGCTCTTCTTGCATTATATTGATCAAATCTAGATCTTTAAGAGCCTCTCTTACTTTCTTTGGCTCAACCTTTGAGGTAAAACAAAAATGACTAATAATGTTCTTGATTTGTCTATGTGTTTTAACTACTTCATTTAGATCACCAATAATGTCCAGCAATGAAAGTCCACTAGTGATCCTAAAATCCTTGGGTTGAGAACCAACCTCTTCCATTTCCTTATTGGAGTCATGATGAGAGGTGGTGGCCTCTTCTTCTTTTTCCTCTAAAGAATATGATTGAGATGTCCTATCATCCTCGTCATGTCTCTTCACATGATCATCAACGACTACATTGATGGATTCGTCCATAGTTAGAGTATTTCGGTTGTAGGCTATATAAATTTTACTCATTGTAGAGTATCCTAGGAAGATTGTCTCATCACTCTTGGGGTTAAAATTCCCTAGATGTTCTCTATACCTTAGGACATTGCAAGTGCTTCCAAATACTTTGAAGTATTTTTCACTGGGTTTCTTGTTATTCCATATCTCATAGGCAGTCAACACCTAATTTTGACCCAGGGTCCAAAGGTTTCTTTCAATGGGCATAGCACTAACTCTATAGAATTGACCTTGGGCATCCTAGGAATACAAGGGGATTAGATAACCTCCCATTTTTAGGCCATCCCCATCATTTCCTACTTTAGCACTCTAAACTCATGATTTTTCCTAAGATCTTTGTACGGCTAGTCTTCTTCATCTTCCCATCCTTATTTCCAAACTCGTACTTTTCTGAATTATTATCCCAAGTTCAGTTACATCTACCTTAGAAATTATGATTTTATCCCTCGTCAAATGTGGATCACAGAATCTCATCGTATAAGCATCAGAAAACCAATCGGATGTCACGGATGTATCCAGAGCAGTTCAAAACCTTAAAATAGAGTATTTGATCATCAAAATCCATCATATCAAGTTTTAGTAAATCTTGGCCTGCGATTTGAAATCTTTTAAAATTTGAGTAAAATACAGATTTGATGATCAATCGGACACCGTAGATGATTTGGGCATGCTTCAAGACTTTAGGGTATCGATCAAGACTTTCAAAGCCCATTCCAAAATCCTCCATCGCATCATATCAAATCATGATTGTCCGAGCAAATACTTTAAAGTTTCAAATCGACAATCAAACGTCACCATGTTGATCAAGACTATCAAATTACCTAAGGGAGTTGTTACAATCTAACCCAAAAAATCTAGATTGATGAAATTCCAAGTTAGTCTACCAAACTACAATGTGTTGTGAAACAACAAGTCAATGCCATTACTTGATAAGTGGCACAAACTAATCCAATATTATAAAGTCAAATCCAAACCAAATCAAATACAAAAATACAAAATAATATAAAATAAAAATAAAATCATATAAAACATAATAGATTAATATTCTTTATTTAATTGATTTTATTCCATATGAAAACCACTCACTAACACCATTCTTTCTCTCTCTTCTCCCCATATAAAAAAGGAAAAGGGGAAGATTCCCCTACCATGGCTTCACACTATCCTCAATATCTTTCCATAATCTCTCTCTATATCTCACCTAGCACTTTCCTATTCTACTAAGGGTATTTAATCCCCTAATCATCTCCATTCTCCCTCACCTTTCATATCTCCTACCTCTTTTGGATGTCTAGCACTCTAAACTAGCCCACAATGGAAGGTGGACATAAGTGGAAATGTCTACCCAGCTAGACAAAGATGCTCTCTCTCAAACGGTCAAAAAAAAATATTAATACTCCTCTCATGCACTCATCTGAAAGGGGGATCTCTATCTCGCTCTATCTCTAAAGGCTCACGATTTCTCAGGCTGGTTTCCCATGCCCAAAACCCCCCTTTTCTCTTGTGCTTCTTTCCCTCTCTAACTGACAGCCAGACCTTCCAAGGATCCCCTGAGAATCCCTTCTCTCACACGGGAAAAATTCCCAAGGAGTTTTTCTCACTCTCTCATAGAGCCCAGCACATCGTATCCCACCATCTATCTCTCCCTATAGAAAGCCAACAAAGCAAACAGCAAGAAGAGGTGTTGCCTCAATACCAAGAACTATCATCAACCATAAAGTGAGACGTTCAAGAGGTATGACCTCTTTCTTTATACATATACGTTCGTGATTGGATTGGATCTTTTACTCTCTTTTTTCATGTTAATACGTAATTACTTGTAGTTTTGAATGCATTATGATAAGATCGGTTTTCTTTTTATGGGTTTGTATTGTTTTCTAAGTTTCTTTATTGATCTTTATGATTATCAATTTCATTTTTTGTTTTTACTTTAAGCCTAAACTGCTGCCTGTGCTAGGTTACTTATGATCTTTGTCATTCGTGAGTGCTATTGTGAAGTTGTCAATTAAATTCAGTGCAACATATATATATATATATACAAGGAAAAGAGATATTTGTATTTAAATTTGCATACAGAGGGGATAGAAAGGAAACTATTTTATGCTAAATAAAAAAAACTGAAGTGGGCTTAGGGATATCTGATCTGCCTTTTGATTACATGGGCAGGCGGCCCTTAGTCTTCTTTCTTCCTCCTATGACACCATGCCTTCGTGTTAAACAGGTAAGAATAATGGGAATCACACTTACCCTGAACAAGGGACTGGTATCCCGATATTCTTGGCTGGGACAAAATTGAAGGACATGACCCATTACTGGAGTCGCTCTAAGTGGGCGAATGGAGTCTGTTCTTAGGTTGGTTCAATAACTGGTGATGGGTGCTTGATTCAGCCTGATTCTAATTCGTTTTTGTTGCATAGAGGGACCAAGAAAAAGGAAGAGAGTGGGACTGAAGTGATACAATGATCTCCACGTGTCAGTTTGGAGTCTGATCGCTTCATGGGTTGCCCATCTATAGCCTTCTACGGGACAGGAAATTAGTGATGATATGAACGCAATAATACATGTCAGTTTTGTTCCTAAAGGAGTTTTGAAAATATTATTGACTTCAATGATTGCTCGGGTCATACTCATCGCACCAATTAACAATGTCCAGTATTGTTGCAATGTTGGGCTATATGACTTCGCCACCAACATCATCATCATCTTGGTGTGATCCCGGGTTATTATCATTGTTGTGAGTACCATGTCAGCCCTTACCCCTGTCACCGAGTGCATCCACTTACCCCTATCTTTCCATGCCATTATCACCATCATCTCATATGTGCACCTATTCAACCAACATAACTTCTTCATCCAGCCATTTTCTGGTCGCCCTGCACAATGAAGTCTTAACATTAGGTGAAATGTGTTTTAAACTTTTATAAAGGGTCCAGATGGGATTGTCATTTTTTTAAGGAGGCTTGTAAAAAGACAATTAATAAAGAAAAATAATTTGGTTTGTATTAAGTTTACCCATACTTAGCCAAGACTACGATGGAAACCAAGTTTGATATGGGCCTAACCCAACTAAACCACCTTGAAATGGGTCAATCTGAATTGGCCCCACTCAAATTCAACCAAACATAATTGAAAGGATGTTTCATTATTCTCTTCATTTTTTATCTTTCTATCTTTTTCACCGTTCTTTTATTTGTTTGTATTATCATATTAATTTAGATCGTCAAGTAGTTAACGTATACATTAGGCCATTCCATCTTGTGTATACCTTATATCCTAACTCTTATGCTTCACTTGGTTATGTGGAACCCACTTAAGGTACGCTCTCTATCCCACTTTTCTTATTTACTTTCATTTTTTTGTTCAATTAGGTTACATGTTAAGTAGATGATTTTTTATTTTTTTTTTTTTGCTAATTAAATTTTAATAACATGTTTTACATACATATTTCACACACATGTACACTAGTTAGTAGGGTAATTCACTTATACATGCATGATACCGATTTCCAAAAATAGAACACACTCTCTCACATGTTGTATACAAGAACATGACCCTAATTTGAATTGGTTTAAATAGGTAACCGCATGTGCGGATGGATCAGGGTGTCTAACACCTTCCCTAGTCCATAATCGAACCACTTACCCAGAATCCTTTAAGTTGACTAGTTTGAAGTGGAGTCCGACATTTTTAAAATGAATTTTAAAAGAAAGATTTTATTTTCTAAAAATAGATGTCCAATCATAACTTTAAAAATGATGGTAACGACTCCAAAGCACCGTGGGTTAGGCCCATGATGAGTGAACCATTTTTCTAAGAGGCCTACTCGTCGTGCAAAAACCAAGGCCCATAGAATGATGACTCCACTGGGGACCAGTTCAAACCGAAACCAAACTGATTCAATAATAGGGTCTAGCCAGTTATCTACTTGTATGTTTCAGGGTAGTTTCCTTTTTAAGCATATATTTGATTTCTTTCCATGTTTAGTTCTTTATTTATAATTCTTCCCTTATTTAGTTTGTAGACATGTTTAAATATTGCCTCTTTCATATTTTGATTTTTTAGAAATTTTAGATGACTTCTTGCTTATTTGAAAGCAAACCTTGCATGGAAACCCTAAACATAGCACATAGGGAACAACATATATATATATCTGAAATATAGAAAGAAAAAAAAACAAATCCTTTAAACCATAGGATAGCCACATGTTTGAAAACTTTTGTGTTTTTTTTTTTTAAAAAAAAAAGAGTCTAGGATCAATTTGGAACACAACATGCACAAGGCACTCATAACATGACATGCCATGTCCTAGCTGAAACACTCCGGCACCTATTAGGAGGGGAAGAAAACTAGTGTTTTTGGGTCAATATAGTTGTTCCCGAGTTAAGCGGAGACCCCTTGTTGGGGAAGAAAGTTGGTACTCAAACAAACGGCTACACTTGACCCGGACTAAGCAAAGACCCCAATCCAAGCCACCAACTTAACCTTATGTCAATCATGGCCCAGTTGGGTTTGGAGGCATGGGAGACCTTAACTTAGTTCATTAAACCAAGCCACATGCATTAGACATCAATCGGGTTAGTTGTAGGACACTGATTTAGCTTATCATTAAAACCCCGAGTCAGAGAAAACCTAATCTCTCTATTTGTTTGAATTATGTAAAGTGTAGATGATCCAGGTCCAAATTTTTTTTATTCTATTTTTCACCTATATTTAAAAACTTTCTTATATATTTTTTTAAAATTATATGTACCTAGACCTTAACTTATAAATATATCATACTCAGTAAACCATAACATAGGTGATAAAACTAAACCTTTTTGGCTCCTAAATCAAGTCCACCTAAAACCGTATCCATTTAAATATGATTGCTTGGACAAAGCCAGTCTGATTCCAACTAACCCAAGTCTCACCCACCCTAGTTAAACTGGCCCTAATAAATCCAACACGAAGTAAACCAACCCATAATCTGGATGGTTCCAACCAAACCTACTAAAATCAAGCTTATTCCAATCAGTTCAAACTATACTTACTTACCCAAGTCAAGACTAATAGAAGACATCCTAAAATCAGTCAAAAAATTGAACCACTTTAGATTAAAGCTTCCTGAGCTAGACTAGCCGTGAGCCATACAACCAAGCCTAATCTAAGTAGGTCAAGTAAACTAGAATTAAAGTAATCCACCCCAATTTAACCTAAACTACTAAAAATTGGCCTTTTTAATTTAAAGAAATTTAATTTGGATCAATACGAGTCATATCAATTTGAGTTTAACTTATTTAAGTCAAATTAACCCAAACCAAGTGAGTCTAAGCTAAACCAAGTCAATATTAGTCTAACCTAATAAGTCAGCTTATGCCCCACCTAATAAGTCAACTTAGGTCCAATCTTATGAAAT
>JAOXJP010059992.1:0-15701 GCA_025762735.1 Platanus orientalis | reverse complement strand
TCATTAGATAGGTTATTCAGTTACTTTTCTAACGAGACCAAGATTGTGTAAATCTAATTTGATTTGGGAAAGTTATGACCAAATTACTAAGGGGGTGTTAATAAAAACGGGAATAGTGTTTTTTTAGAAAGTTTTAAGTTTTAGTAGTTTTAATATTTAGGAAAGTGAATTTTTAGAAAGTTTTATGTCTTAAAAAACTTGGCTACCAAATTTAAGATTTTTAGGAAGTTTATAATTTTAGCAAGTTTCTAATTGTTTAAAGTTGTAAACCTATTTAAAGGCAACCCATCTCCCATAATTTTATATTGAAGAATAAACAAGTCTTGAAGATTTGGGTCTTCCTAAGGTGTGGCTGTGGCTGTGGCCATGTTCTCCTACTTGGAGTACCTACAAGAGAATGATTAGAGCAAATAATATAATGGAGAAAAAGAGAAGAGAAGAGATGAGGGGGGGAGAGAATTAACAACTGAATCGTATGAATAGGGTATACTCATATGCTGATATTTATATTAGCAGTTTATTGGTATATCATAATTATGATGTACTAATAGTATGGGTATATAAGATCCATATGACATGTTTACCCTTATGATATACAACACTCCCCCTCAAGCTGGGGAATAGATATCAATCATTCCCAGCTTGCTAATCAATGATATAAATTGCACCCCCCCAAGCCCTTTGGTGAATACATCTGCAAGTTGATCCTTAGTTTGGATATATAGAATATATATGTTGCCTTTTTTAATATGATCCTTGGTGAAGTGCTTGTCAACCTCCACATGTTTAGTCCTATCACGTTATACTGGATCATGTGCAATGTTTATAGCTGCCTTATTGTCACAATAGAGACTTATAGAACTCTGTACTGGAAACCCCACTTTGGTTAACAACATTTTTAGCCACAAAGATTCACAAGTCCCATGTGCCATTGATCTGGACTCAACCTTTGCACTGGATCTGGCAACCACAGATTGCTTCTTGTTCCTCCAAGTCATAAAGTTTCTGCCCACAAACGAACAATAACCCAAAGTAGATGTACGGTCTGTCAGTGATCCTGCCCAATCAGCATGAGTATAAATTTTAATGCAAGAGTGACCATGTTTTCTATACAGTACCCCATTTCTTGGACATCCTTTTAAGTATTTAAGCACTCTATGCACTACTTCCAAATGATCTTGAGTGGGAGTATGCATAAATTGGTTGATTACACTTACTGCATACGTAATGTCAGGACGGGTTAAGAATAAGTATATGAGACGTCCAACTAGCCTTTGGTATCTTCCCGCATCAATCAACATTTCACTGTCATCTTCTTTCAATCTATGATTTGTTTCTATTGGAGTTAAATAGGGTTTGCAGCCTATCATTCCTGCTTCTTTCAACAAGTCGATAACATACTTCCATTTAGAGAGAGATGCCTTGTTGTGATCTACCAACTTCTATCCTAAGAAAATACCTCAAAGAACCCAGATCCTTGATTTTAAACTCTCTTGCCAATTCACTTTCTAGCCGTGTAATTTCCGTCTCATCATTTTCTGTGACAACTATATTATCAACATACACAATTAGAGCCGTTATCTTGAGTCCATGGTGCTTGGTAAAGAGTGTGTGATCTACCTGAGTTTGGTTATATCCTGCATTAATCATGGCAGTCTTGAACCTTTCGAACCAGGCACACGGTGATTGTTTTAGGCCATATAAGGCTTTCTTCAACTTACACACCTTGTCAACACTGGATACATGAAACCCTGGTGGAGTATCTATATATACTTCCTCATCTAAGTCTCCATGCAAGAAGACATTCTTCATATCAAATTGTAAGAGAGGCCACCCTTGATTTGCTACTAGCGACATGAGTACTCTTGGCAACTGGAGCAAAAGTTTCTTGGTAGTCTATGTCATATGATTGAGTGTACCCCGTTGCAATTAGTCTTGCCTTGTATCTTTCCATAGATCTATCAGACTTGTACTTTATTGTGAACACCCACCTACATCTTACTAATTTCTTACCCCTAGGAAGATCAATCAGCTCCCATGTTTTGTTTCTTTCTAGTGCTCTCATTTCTTCTTCCGTGGCATTCCTCCATTGTGGCTGGTTTATAGCCCCAACTACATTGTGGGGAACTGTGATGGAGGACAAGGCAAAGGAGAATTTGCGGAAGGGTTTATGCTAGTGCATGATGCGAGACAAAATTGGACATTGGTTGTTGGGTACAAGATCTCACCCCCTTTCTAAGGGCAATAAGCTCATTAAAATCTGAGTTGAGATAGGAGAAACTGGAACAGTTACATTACCTGTTTCTGGTGAAGGCTATGAAGTAAATTCTTGGAGTGGTTCATGAGAAGGTTGTACTCCTTGTTTCTTCCTTTGACTATAGTACTTCAATTCTTTCTCCCCTTCTTTACTCTCTCCTTTACCATCATGCTCCCCTTGTCCACCACCACCATCAAAATAATTTATAGAAACTGGCATTGGTAGTGGAACTGAGGACAACTTTTCACCCATGAGACCCCCTGAAGAGAGATCCAACTAGAAGAAAATAAAGGGAGACTCAAAGAAAGTGACATCCCGAGACACAAATTTACGACGTATAGGAGGATGATAACACTTATATCATTTTTAATCAACACCATAGCCAAGAAATATGCATTTGAGGGCTTTGGGATCCAATTTGGAGCAGTTAAATTTAGGAATGTGAACATAACAACTATGACTAAAGGTTTTTGGAGGAAGGGGAAACAACTAGGAATCTAGGGATAAGATAGTAATAGGGGAGTTGTAGGAAAGGACCCAGGAGGGCATTCGGTTCATGTGATACACTGCAGTTTGAATGGTTTCAGATCGAAAAGTCCTCAGCACATTCATGGTGAACATGAGGGCATGGGTAATCTCCAAGAGATGCCTGTTTTTTCGTTCTGCCACTCCATTTTGTTCCGGTGTTCCGGGGCGTGTAGTCTGGTGAATAATACTAGCAATATCAAGGAATGAGGTTAAGTCACGGGAGAGATACTACCATTATCAGATCTCAGAACTTGAATTTTAGTACTAAATTGAGTGCAAACGAAAGAGTAAAAAGATTTGAATGCTACAATCATGTCACTTTTATGCTGAAGCAAATAGAGCCAAGTAGCTCTTTAACAATCATCCATAAAGGTGACGAAGTATTTAAAGCCAGATAAAGAGATAGTAGGAGCATTACCCCATACATCAGAGTGCACAATAGAGAAAGGAACTGAACTCTTTATATTAATACTAATGGGGTAATGTGATCTACAATGCTTTGCCAACTGACAACGTTCACAAGAACTACTGGATTGTAGAAAGGAGATGTGAGGAAACATCTTTCTTATTACATTAAAAGACAAATGACCAAGTCTATGGTGCCACAAAGATAACTCATCTGATATAGAAGAACTATTCCCCTTTATTGCAGAAGTAGCAACGGGTGAAGAAGATTCTAGTATATAAAGCCTGTCCTTCTCGTGCCCCAAACCAATCGTTCCCTTCGTCACCATGTCCTGAAACATACAATGTGAAGGAAAAAATGTAACATAACAGTTAAGGATTTTGGTTAGATGATTAATGGAGAGTAGATTCAACGAAAATTTTGGAACGTGAAGGACAGAAGATAGGCACAAGGCAGATGTAGCAGGTATATCACCCAGACCAACAATATAAGACAAAGATCCGTCTACAATATGAACCATATCTTTTCCAGAACAAACTTGATAAGAGGTAAATAATGAGGACATACTAGTCATGTGGTGAGATGTTCCTGAATCAATGATTTAGGAGCACTGAGGAGTGGTGAGCGAAGCAAATAAACCATATGCAGTTCTACCTGAGTGGGCAAACGAGGAGGTAGGCTCCATGGAAGAATTATCAAGTTGGGAAACAGAACATTTGAAGGCTGCAATCTCATCCTTAGATAGAGTACCAACGTCATGTGAGGTAGGAGGTGTCGTAGTAACAGGCATGGGAGATAACTCTGTAGGTGTAGAGGCAATTGAGTGAGCACTCGGTTGTTGCCCGTCCAAGCGACCACCACCTCAGCCATTACTAAAACCATCACATAGAAAAGGACGAGATGCCAAGTCTGGTGGACGTTCATGAAGATCTCAACACTGATTCTTTGTATGTTTGAAGCGGCCACAATGCTCACATTTAAGGCGGTCGCGATCATCAGACAGGTATGTCGATTGGCCACCACGTCCATGGCCCATAAAACCACCACGGCCACCCCTGAAGGAACTCGAAACAAGGGGTGACTTCTTGATTGAGGGGGTTGAATTCATCACTCCTCGTCGGCCTTCCTCACGATGGACATAGGCATAAACTTCATTCAGGGTGAAGGGAAGAGCTATATTAAGAATCTGAACTCGGATATGCTTAAAGCTTAGAGGATCAATGGATACTCGAAAGGATTTTTTGGAGGATTAAGAGGATTGCGTCAAGGGGACCCCTTGTCACCATTTTTATTTATAATGGTATCAGAGGTGTTAAGTCATATGATTAAAAGGATTGAAATGGGTTTTATATCCGGTTTTAAACCAGGAAGGGAAGAAGGGATGACTATTTCTCATCTCCAGTTTGTGGATGATTCGATGATATTTTGTGAAGCAGAGGTAAGTCAAATGGGTAATCTAAGATGTATTTTGAGTTGTTTTGAGGCAGTTTCTGGTCTTAAAATAAACTTGGCTAAGAGTGAGATATTCTAGGTAAGTGGGGCATGTGATATTGAGAGTCTAGCCTGGATTTTGGGTTGCAAAATTGGTCATCTCCCCTTAACCTATTTGGGTCTTCCTCTAGGAGCAAGTTTCAAAGCAAAATCAATTTGGGATCCGGTGATTGAAAGAATTTCAACGAGATTAGATACTTGGAAAGCCCCGCTGTTATCCAAAGAGGGCAGATTGACACTGGTAAAGGCAACCCTGATAGCCATGCCTAATTATTTTCTATCTCTCTTTACCATACCAGCTACTATGGCCAACATGATGGAATCAATGTTTAAGTGATTCATCTGGGATGATGATCCAGAGCACCATAGATATCCTTTGGTGGATTGGAATACCTATTATCAACCTTTAGATAAAGGGGGTCTAGGTATTAGGAGGATTAGGATACATAGTAGGGGTTTGCTGGTAAAATGGTTATGGAGATTTAGTATGGAGAGAGACAGTTTATTGCGTTGAGTGGTGGTGGCAAGGTTTGGTGAGGAATCGGTATGAGAATCTAATGAGGTGAGGGGGAGACATGGATGTGGTATTTGGAAATCCATAATGACTGAAAAAGAAGAGTTTTGGAAGCATGTTAGATTTCAATTAGGATCGGGCGACAACATTAGATTTTGGTCTGACCTATGGGTAGGGGAGTGCTCCTTGAAGGAGTCATTCCCAAATATTTATCGTTTGGCTAGGGATTCACAAAGCTCAGTGGCACAATGTTCTGATTTTAATAGAAGTTGTTGAATTCCCAATTTGAGGAGGGATCTTAATGATTGGGAGGAGAATGAAATGATTAGTCTATTAGAAGTATTGGATGGTCGGAATCCTAATTTGGAAAGTCAGGATAGTTGGGTTTGGAATCTAAATCAGAAAGGATGGTTTTCCTCCAAATCTTTCTACCTGGAATTATCTAATGATTCATTACGGTGTATTCCCCATAAAGGTATCTGGAACCAGGACATTCCTTCAAAGGTATCATTCTTCATATGGAATAGTTTCTTGGATAAAATTCTAACACTAAATCATCTTCAGAGTAGAAGATGACATTTGACCAATAGATGCATTCTGTGCAAGGTTGAAGAAGAATCAGTTAGCCATCTTTTCATCCATTGTTCTGTGGCTAAAAGGGTGTGGGATTTTTTCCTCTCTCACCTTTAAATTTCCTGGGTGCTGCCTAGGCTCTTTAGTGAACTGATATCGGGTTGGATGATTTGGGGGCTTGGGAGACTTCCCTTGTCCATCTGGCCTGCATTGCCAGGGGTCATTTGTTGAGGATTATGGAAAGAAAGGAATAGTAGGATATTTCAAGATAAGCCCCATAGCATGGAAGAGATGATCACTCATATCTATAAGTCACTATTTGAGTGGGCATCAGTTTGGGAATGTTTTGATGACGGGGAATGGGAAGCCGTATGGTATGAGATATTGTAATGGGTCTTGGATGTTTTTTGTTTTGTTTTTGTTTTAGTTTGATATCACCGCCACAGTGATATCTCTTCTGTATCTTCTTTTGCTTTTTATTAATAAATTTGATCCTTACCTTAAAAAAAAAAAAAAAATCCTGCTAGGAATTCAAAAACCTGAATTTCTTCAACATGTTTACGATAAGCTGTTGCATCTCGAACACAGGATGGACGATAAGAGGTATAGTGGTCTAACTTCTCCCACATCTTACGTAGGGCAGAAGATAAGGATTGCCAGATCTGGTGAGCTGTTTCTAGGAATAAATAATGATCACTGATTTTGAGTTTCATCGAACCTAGAAGCCATCTCATAATTGTAGCGTTCTTTGTCTTCCACTTCATGTAACGTGGATCAGTCTTGGAAGGAACCTCAAGCTCTCCTGTTATATATTCTTCCTTGTCTCTACCCTGTATATAAATCAAAACCGATTTAGACCGATGAGATAATTACTTCCATCGAACTTGACAATAGTAATTTGTGAGTGAGGAGGTTTGCCCGGGATATGCATGCTGCCAACATCGCCCTTGCTGGATTCGCCTAAGGTCGGAGTAGAACTGATTTCAGACATGTTATTGTATGTAAAAAATGATCATCTAATAAAATAATCACCACCTAACAAGAGAAAGATCTCAATCACTAAGATCACAACAGCCTAGCCTAAGAGCATCTACATGATTAGGCCTGGGGAACTATTTTTGGATCAACAACAATTCCAGCCATTACAACCATGTCATAGGAGCAACATACGACATCAAGCAACATCCCCTCGACTAACAGGAGCAACATACTACATCAAGCAACATTCCCTTGACTAATAGGAAGCATTCCCTAAACTACCAACACGATTCAGACATCCAAAAAAGGAAAAAAGGTGGAGTGGCTGGGTACCTTGACGAAAATCACCACCAAACTCTCAATACTCCTCCGAATTGTGCAAGACCACTTTCATATGAACCCTTGGGTTGTAGAGGACCAAAACAAACAGGTAAACCAAAGAAAATAATTCCCGATTGCACATACAACTCAAAATACCCAGATTTGGATTTTCGGCCAAAAATACTTGTAAATTCATTAAAAATTCTCAGATCAACTCAAAACCACCTACAATCACTTCCATAATTCTTCTAAATTCACCACCTACCAAGATCAATCGAAAAATTTATCTACCCTACTAGGCCGTATGGTTGGTGTGTTAGGTCTTCCTCTTGGTTTTTCCTGCTTTGATACCACCTTGGAATACCTGTAAGAGAATCATTAGAGCAAATAATATAATGGAGGAGAAGAGAAGATAAGAGATAAGGGAGAAGTGAGAATTAACAATTGAATCATATGAGTAGGGTATACTCATACGCTGATATTTATACTAGCACTTTATTGGTATATCATAATTATGATGTACTAATAGTATGGGTATATAAGACCCATGACATGTTTACCCTTATGATATACAACACTCCTCTCTAAGGTATCTCTCTTCTTATTATTTTACTTTTCTGTTAGTTTCTTATTCTCCTCTCATTCTTTCCCTTTTTTTATTTTTCTTAAACCTCCATTAAAGCACCTTCCAAGTTTCTAAAATTCTGTGATTTAACCCATCAATTATTGTTGGAATTTAATGAAATTTTAATTATCAAACTTTGGAACATGTAAAAAACTGCCATAAAAATTTCAGAATTTTCTGATGTGTTAGAGGGGCATTTTGGGATTTTCCTTCCCAAATTACAAAATTACCATTTTTTGGCTCCTTTTCTTTCTTTGCTTCTTCTTTTATGTTTCTTTTCATTCTAACTTCTATTTCAACCATTCTATTTCTTTATTTCCCCAATTTTGTGGTTACTTGATTGCTTTAATAA
Source organism: Platanus orientalis (assembly GCA_025762735.1). NCBI lineage: Eukaryota > Viridiplantae > Streptophyta > Magnoliopsida > Proteales > Platanaceae > Platanus > Platanus orientalis. Next base: position 7,656 of record JAOXJP010059992.1, on the reverse strand, counting down.
TCAATTCTTGAAATATCTTACTTCTGCACTTTGAATTTAATAATTATTTGAGCCTCTTGGGATATCCTACATCAGGAAGTAAATGAAATCTCAGATGAAACTTCAAAACATGATAGAATAAATATCAATACACTTAAGAAACATTACGGTAGCAAGAAAACCATTTATAAAGGTTCAAGGAGATCAATTTTGAGTGACATGCTGTTTTCATGTCTGAAAAACCAAGGTAAGCATTACATCAGAAGAGAGTTTAAGAAATGATAAAAAATAATCTGCATAATGAAGCAATACATCCACAGAGAGATCGGAAATGATAAAAAACAGCCATAGCAAGAAAATGTATAATGTCAAACTACAAATCCAAACTTCTAGAAAGTTATACTTACTACATATAAATGGTCTCATATGCCCTTAAGACTGTGCATGCTGCCTACCAATGTCATCTTCTACTAGGTGTGGCATATTTGATAAATCTGGATGCAGGATGGGGGGGCGGGACATCTACACTTAGTAAATATCAATAAAGTTATATGTTATATGTATTAATTATATAACATATACATACCATTTTAAAAACTATGCTGCATGTTACACATAATACCACATTTACTCCTATATCTATATATATATGACATTCTGAGTTGGATGTTCTAGAATCCTAGAGGGGAGAGGTGAATAGGATTTTAAATTTCTTTAAGACTTCTTTCTTTAAAATGATTACCCTTTCAGATTATAGTTCACTTTGATTTTATTTCCCTTGTGTGTGTAAGATAAATTAGTAGTACACCAAACAACATAAGTAGAGTATACAAGTTGCTAAGTAGAAAGAAAGACATAAAAACAATCATACATTGAAATACAATTTATAGTGGTTCGGCCAATCCAAGCCTACGTCTACTGTCTAAAAGCTTCACTGGGCTACTTTAATTTTTATTAATAGACTCCGGCTATTACAGGGAAAACTAATAAACCCTTAAACTTAGTGAACTCTGGTCATTAACAATCGCGCTTGATGACTTTCAGTGGCTCCTGTGAAGGTACCAAGTCTCCAGTGGCTCCTGTGAAGGTACCAAGTCTCCAATGGCTCCGGTAAAAACTCAACAATGAAAGCAATAATGGTAGGAATAAATTATCAGCATTCAATGTCTCTTAGTAGGCAAATATAACAATTTTCTCAATGATTAATACTTCACAACATTTGTAGGAACTCTTATTGTGAATATTAATTTTATAGTAAAAAAGTCTCTTTTTGTAGGCAAATTTAACTATTTGGTTCAGTAAATTGATTCCTTATTTTATATGCAATAATAAGGAATAAACTTAATATTGAATGCCTCTTAAAGGCTAATGTTCAAGTTTAATCTTATAAAATAAATCTTTGTTGAATTGTACTTAGGTCTCAGAGATTTTCTCTCTAAGTTTTTCTTTAAAGAGGTCAATGGTGAATAAATGATGTTTCCTCTATCTAGGCCAATGTACCAAAGTTAAATCACAAGTAATCAAAACTCTTAAATGATCAAGTTCTAACCCAAGTTTTAATATAATCAAATATAAAGCAAGGTTTTACATTTTACCTCTTTCAAGCTCTAGATCTTAGAGCTTTTGGTGGCTTGCAGGTTTAGAGCCCTAAGACACGATCTTGTGATAATACGATGTACCAATCAAGCTTTGAAAATCATGGGTAGATTCACCCAAGTGCAGAAGATGAGAGAATTTGGTCTCTTTTTGCACAACACTCCAAACCCTAGCTTGTTTTTTAGAGAATATGCCAATAGAATGATCGTTGCTTTGAGAGATTGGAGTTCTCATTTAAATTCGTGGGTTTACACCCTATTTATAATGATTTGGGAACCCTAAATGTTTGGATTCACAACGGTAACAAAATCCCACAAAAATGGAAGGTTTTGAACACAACATGAATTAAAAAATTCATATTTCCCGACCTAGAATCGGTCATGGGTGCTTCCTAGTAATTTCTAGAACTTTTTCATTCTAGGATCAATCCTGACCTTTTGGGATCGATCCTGGACCTCTAGATTTTGACAAATTGCCCTGTAATGTATGGGATTTACTCCTGGAAGCTCCAGGATCATTCCAATAACTGTGGGATTGGCCCAAATGCTCATTCTTCCTTACACTATGGTTCTTAAGTTAATTTAGCAAAATATAATATACTAGAACCATTTTATGAATAAGTCTACCATTCTAAGTTCTTGGGTGGTCTGGCTGGTCAGCTCTCTCACACCACACACACATTACCTATGATTTTTACTTGTATGAATCTGTGTCTGAAGGATATGATGTTGAATCTTGTTATGTATCTGATATAGTTTTTTAGACTGTTCTTGATAGGCTTGAACTTTTTGTCTCATGATGCTTATGGTCTTTCGGGGTTCTTGACTTGAAGTTTCTTCCTCTTTGACTTAGACTTACATTACTTATAAATTTACAAGTACAACCTTCATAAGATCAAGTGCATGGCCACAACATACATGTATTTACACAAGTTTTGGAATGAATTGACAATACATAATTTAGACCTAACAATATATATATTAAAAGAAGAACATTACAAAAGATTCACGAGGGAGGTGAATAGAAAGAATAAGAACATGGAAGCAAAGGAAAAAGAAACAAGGCAAGAAAACTCATCTTCTCTCCCCACATAGAATACCAAACAGACTAATCACATAATAAATATATTTAATCATATTTGAAATATCTCACTAGACAGAAAATAGGGGAAAAATTCTTCAAATTTAATATGATATGGCCCATGGACCAATCTCTATACACGGGTTGGGTTATGTTTTTTCTCAAAACATTTTTTTAATTGAAAATACATTAGTTGTTGGATAAAATAAAAATATATATGCATTGTATATTCTTCTATATTTTTCTTATCTACTATATTTTTTAATACTTTTAGAGTCAGAAAAATATAAAATAATTTTTTATTCTATCAAATTCTACCAGATTGTAGATCTAGCCTGTCAATATCACACAAATTTTTAGACCAAATCATTTACATTAGCTTTATTTTTATATTTTTTGTAATATCTATTTTAGCTGGAAAGGGCGGCTTGGCCCAACGGTAAGGCTTACCGTTAGCGTCCTTGGTAGCGCAGGTTCGAGTCATGGAAACGGCCTCTCCAGAAATGGGGGTAAGGCTGCGTACATCTTGCCCTCCACAGATTCTGCATTAGCGGGAGCCTCGTGCACTGGGTTGCCCTATTTTTGCTGTAGAAGTCTAGATCTAACCTGTAACATATAAAAACCTTAGACCTAAACATGTATATTTAATATAAAAATGTTAGAAATATAGTTTTCTCCCAAATATTCCAACATTTTAACACAAAATCATGATTGTATCCATTTAACATTGTGCAAATATGTCAATGGGTGTTAACTTTAATTCATTTGAATGTTTATCCAAGCATTTAAGCTTCAAGCAAGGGAAAACTATTAATATTTTCTTACTTTCCGGGTTTCTCTTAAACAATTTTTTTGATAACCGGTTTCTCTTAAACAATTGAGGTTTTGATCCCTAATCTTTAATCCACAACCCAATACATGTTTTTTTATGCAAATGGACGCAGATGGAGTTTTGAGTGTAGAAGGTTTAAGTAAATGATTTTTGGCAGTTAGAGATTAAAAAAAAAACCCTAGTTTTAGGTACCAACAGTTGCAAAGGAGGCATCACTCAATTTATTTGGTGCATCCACCAGCATTGAGAAATGTTTCTAACTTTATACTGTTGACTTAACATATTGATCGGTTACTGGAATATTATCATGTGTCAAAATTTCACCTGAAGTGTTGTGAATTGTAATACTAGTTACATTTCATCCCAGTTCCAATCTTGAGCAAAATGTGTCAATTTTATATCCATGCTTGAGGACATGTAATTTTAAAGTGATGAATATTCATCAGTTCTCCACCATCTTTAACATCTTTACAAGGCCTCACTACAGCCTTCTCATTCTATGCTTACTCTGAAATGTAATATTAATTTTAGTTTACTCTTAGTCTTTTTGAGTGTTAAATACACATTAGTAATTATTCTCTTGGGCACTGTTTTGATGTCAGACCACAGCTCTAATACCACATTGGTGCTGGCAGAAGCATGGATACCAAAACAACTTGGACTATGGGGGCTTATTCTCTAACTTAAATAGGGCTTGTAATAGTCGGCTTGCGGAAGGATCATTGTCGAATTCTGCCCAGCAGAAATGTTGTAGATAACCTTTTATCCATCGAAAAAAAATACTAGGATTTAGGAACTTAAGGGTTAATATCGAAGCCGAAAAATAGAATTAAGAACTAGAAAAGAAGGGGTGTGAAGCTGTGAAGTAGAACACTTTACCTCTGGATGGCCTAGGGTTGGAAAATTACTACTCCAAGGGCCTTAAGGAAGCGGAGTCTGCACCACCCAGCAAGTGGATGTCCTAGATTTGGAATCAGTACCAGTCAAATGTCTTCTAGAATCAGCTCTGTCTAGCAAGTGGATGTCCTTGGGTTGGATCAACACCAGTCAAAGGACTTCTAGAGGATGTAATTAGCTCCACCTAAATAAGGAACCTCTCTTTACAACAGCCTTTTCTATAACCAGATAGAAAATTAACCTCCTTATTCGTAAAATAAGGGAAGAAATGCTGGTGTATTCAGGAGAGAAAACTCTAAGGCCTTTAACAAGTCAAGGCTTGTGAGATAGTTATTGTAAAGTTAGGGGTTACTGTTTTCTTAGAGCTTCCTCTGTAAAGAATATAATGGGTGATGTAGTACAAGGCTGAACAACTTATAATGCAGCAAGTAATATAACTAATCTTCACTCAGCAACCAAATTTGATGTAGCACACAAGCTCGGTGTAAATCTGTGTGAGACTGATCAGCATCACTTTATTGATGTTCAATGGATATCTCAATAGAGTACTTTCAAATAATCACAAGCTACCTGTATAACTTTGATTCAGCAGTGAGTCAGCTTTTATATCAAACACCTTGTGAACAGGTTCAGTCCATAAACATAAACACCCATGAAGGAGCTGATGTAGTTATCCCCATCATGAGCAAAACAGCACCTCCAATGCAGCCGTATATATGGGTGGCTTTATGATTAAAACACAGGAGAACAAGAAGGATGGTTTTAGCCGTAGGTACAGGGTATGTAAGTTTTGGATTGTTGTTATCTAAAACAATGGGCAAGAAGCTGTTAGGGTAGCCATATGATGTATAAGGGGTCTTCCTTATGGAAATTGAAGCAATACCAGGAAATAGGTTGCTGGAAAATAGTCTGGGCAGCAATAAAAGGGTAGGGTGATGGGTTTGAAAGATGAATAGGTGAAGGTTATGAATGACCGACTGGTTTATTAATGGTTTAGGGTTTAGGTAATAGTATTCATTGGATGATGATAGGTTTTATGGATGAATCTCATATGGGGAAGCAATGGTAAGGTACTTAGAGGTGTCCGGCTGGGTATATTGGTGGTGTGGGGGTTGGATGATGGACATGGAAGTGGAATATGATGGAATTTAACTTTCTGGGTGTGAGCCTGTGAGGACAGCATGCTTTAATGGTGGAAATCTCAGAAAATAAAGAAAAGGATGAAGGAGAAGAAGAAAAAGATGATAAAGAGGCTATAGTGAGAAATCACCATCTCACTTACCTTCGGTTTTCACCAACCCAAGTTCCAAATCTCAGCCAAAAAATTTGGCAGAAAGAGAGGCAACTGTGTGCTGCAAAATCTCAGGAAAATATTGCTAACTTCATTGATTTCTTGAAGAGGAGAGACACCCCTTTTAGACCCACGAATAGGTTAGGGTTACCCCTACTCTAATAATTAATGAAAGACATCAAATAAACTAATAAAATTTCTACTAAAAACCCTAAAACAAAATCAAAGCCCCCCACAATGTACTCCCTTGCTCCTCCTTGTGCATCTTCATGCATGGACCCCACCAAGGCCATGTGTGGGCCCCACTTTGATCCAATGTCTGCATCAATGGGACTCCTTTTTCTGTTTACCATGCAGAATGGGTAAATTTGATTAATAAGTCCTATTGATTTTTTGTATAGTGTTTTCCACTTGAAGCCAATGAGCATCCTTTTGCTCTCCACAGAATTTTGACTTGGGGGGGTTTCCCAGGATTTTTCTTGTAATTACAATTCCAATTTCAATCAATCACTCAAAGGTTTGTCATAACTGTTAGGTTGGCTAAAACCTCTTTTTAGCCCTTCTGGTTTATCTAGGACCATATCCTGTTCCACCATTCGATGTTTTTTATTAAAATTTCACATAAAAAAAAAGTAAAAAGGAAGTACATGGAGTATTTATAGAGTGATGGGATGTAACCCCCTGTGCACTCTGGGTTATAGCTTGAATTGCAAAACCCTCCCAACTCCAACTTCTAGTTCCCTTCCATAACAATATCTCAATCCTAAGTTCTTAACTTATAGGACCCTTAAGTAAATTAAAGGACTCAAAAGTAGAAACTATCTTGAAACCATTGACTCAAATTTAGAAATAGAAGAAAAATAACCCCCAAAACAGAAACTTTGTGATGGACTCATACCTAACAGTTCAAGTACAGTTGATATAGTTGAGACCCAGTCCAAATATGGTTTTTTTGTGACTTGATTGGTCCTAGTTACTCTTCAGGAAAGAGTGGTGAAGTTAAGACATTCTCGAACAAGGAAAAGGATCTCTTCCGAAATCGGCCATTACCTATTGAAATCATGGGTAGCTAATCATAAAAATTTTCTTGTGATACTAAAGTTGAGGCATTCAGGTGCTTATGACAACAACAAAAAAAATGGTCACAAGTTTTGCAAGTGGATTTTAATTCCATGTATCATAATCGTTGGTCCCATGCTTCTTGAACCATGGTCATCCACATGTGCTGGCAACTGATGTTTTCCATCCATTTTTATGTTCTATTACTTCGTTTATTTTAGATATATGCTTCTGGAGGTTAATTGAGCTCCATTCACTGAAGCCAATCTCAGAATCTGCAACTTGATCAAATAGGATCCCCTGGTGCAGATTGGGGTGCCAGCGAGCTGAGCCGAGCTATGCCCAGCTCAGCTCAGGTTCGTCAAATAAGGGCCAGACTCAGGCTTGGCTCATTAAAAGTGAGTCAAGCTCAGCTCAGCTCACAAACTTCCCAACTCATCCTGGTCCTCTCCCTTCTCCACTACACTGACGATAATTTAACCGGTGATGATTTTTAGAACTGAAAAATACCCCCATATTATTCCTCTCTGTCACTCTTATCTCATTCCTTCATTTTATCATATATGCCTCTGCTTCTTTGGTGAGATCCCAGCCAAGATAACTACTGTAATCGTAGCCATAAAAAGAAGAAACAAAGTGGTTGATTGAGTATACACTGTCGTCTAATAATGGTGTGGTGTTTGTTGCAAGTTACTTGATGAAATGGAGAAGATGTCTGATGCCAACCTTTATGGGTAGGGGTGGGCATGGGCCGGGCTGGCCCGAGCCTAGCCCTCAAATTGGCCCGTCAAGGGCCCGAGGCCCGAACTTTTATTGAGGGCCGGGCTTGGGCTTACCTTGGCCCAGCCCGAGGCCCGAACTTTTACATACATAATATATATGTATTATATATAATATACTAATTATTTTAAAATTATCAATA
>JAOXJP010059981.1:0-15702 GCA_025762735.1 Platanus orientalis | reverse complement strand
GTTTAATCGATGATATATGAACATTAACACATGCATACATGCTAAAGAATGGTATGTGTTTTATATGGAGATGTAATCAATATTTTCATACTAAAAGATTTGTGTTTTTCCTATACAGTTTTTGTAGTAGGTTGTGTACCTAATTACGAGTCATGGATCTCAACCATCCATACCATTTTTATTACATAAGAGGTTTAGTACATATGCACCTTTTTAGAGTACCTTGACGCCGAAGAGGAAGCATGCAGTGAATGTTTTTCTCTTTAGTTGTTTCAGTCCAATTTAGACTCGTACCTTATATTAGACTCTATTATGGTTTCTATTAAGATTGAAGTTTGACTTGAGACTTGTAGTTTTATATATTTGATATAATAGTGAGAGATTAGTGACATGGTAGTTTATTTATATGTTTTGGTTTATTTTTGCTACATCTTTAAGATTATGGTTAGATGTGATAGTTTATGATTCTGTTGTTTATGTTGTTTTAAGGTTAAGGTTAAGTATTCTATGAAAATCACAGGTTCAGGTAAAAGGCTTAAATTTATAGCCAATATCGTATGGATCCGGTTTAGTAGTGATCCAGTTTCATACCTAAATAAGAGAATGAAATTTAGGGTCATTACAGTTGTTGATTGAGGAATAATGTTTGTGCACCTTGATATTCATGTGTCTTGACGATGCAAATTTTGTAAGGAATATCTTTAAGATTTTACTTTAATAGTTTCTTGTATTAAAATGTTCTTATTTTGAATGTGGGTTTTTTTGAGAGAAAAAAACTGAGACAACTGTAAAGAAATTTCTCATCTTTCTTTTGAACATAGTGAAATCTATGTGAATCCATGGATGTTGGCAATCTTGTCTAATCATGTAAATCACTATGTCTTGTGTGTATGCATGATTGCATGTTGTTCTTACACCTTTTCTTAACACCTACATGTGAGTGTATGAGTAAATACACTAAAAAGGTCACATCAAAATTATATTTGATAAGTATAGTATCAAAAGTATTCTACATCTAAAGATTCTATATTGTCCATATAACAAGTGGTTTATATTCACTAAGGTATTTTGTTAATTGTTGTGATTTGTCAAAAAAAAAAAAAAAGCCCATAAAGCTATATATCATGGGCATATTGGATGATTTATAGTTGTACCACAAAAGTATGAATTCTCAACATAGAAATCACTACCCTAGCCCAAATAGATTGTACCTAGTTTAGAATAATACAATTTTTTTTTATATAAAATTATAAATATAGTGATTAGTTGATAAAGAGTTTACCAAATAGTACTAAGCATCTATCCATAATAAAAATATATTTTATAAAAGTTTATTTGAAAATAATAACAAGTTTTGTAATTCAATTAAAATACACATGAGTTTACATGGATTATAATAATCAACTATGAGCTTAAATATAAGATTTTTTTTATCCATAGAGGAACTAATATGAAAATTATTCTTTAGTGAGGGTCTCCTTATTTTTTATATTTATTAAAGTCCAAGATTTCCTTTTTAATTAAAAGGACTTAAGGAATAATGTGAAAATTTTAAATTTTAATTAATTGCATTCATAGTTGGACTAGAATTATAGTAGAATCATTAATAAAAATAGGAGCATATTGTATTTCACACTTTTTCAACTTCTTACAAGAACTTATGAGTCCATATAAGGGACAACTAAGGGGAGAGACAATCAATCTCCCATGCAACTTACACCTAGATAAAAATGAATAGAGAAGTAATTGTGTTTGTTAATATAGATCTCCATTGTTTTGGGGATTATTTAAGAGTTTTATTTCTTCTAATTAAGTACGACAATCCTAGTTTTGTGTCTCTAATTTAATTAACATAATGTTTTGATTTTTAAAATTGATAAAAAAAAATAATTTCTAAAAAATCATCTTTCATGCATATAGATATAATAACATTCACTAAACTAAATAAATTATTGAACTTCCATGAAGTGACCATTATGAACATCAAAAGTTATTCATCACAAAGATATATCATTAGACTTGAGAGATTAGCATTATCTCATATGATATTTGTATAACTTTGATATTACCAAATAGTGATGTTTAATTAGGGTTTATATATAAGTTTAGTGGGTTACACATGGTATATAGTTAGTGTGAATGTTCAACAAGGAACTCATCATTCATATAAGGATGGATTGTATCCAAAAGTGTATCTCTTATAAATTGGAATCAATAAATTTAACTGGTAACAATCTAATAATATAGCTTTATCAAATGTTTTTGAGTTATATGTAAATATATTATTTTATAAAAGATATCTTGCTGATAATTAATTTTATATAAGAATAGTGATAAATATATATTCTTAGTTGAGTTGTGATTTACTATAGGAAAGATCATTACTTGCAATTTTTTTCTTAGAGTTCAATTGCGATATATTGAAGAATACAATTATGATTTGCAAAAGTTCAAAGGTTTTGTAATAAAATATGAAAAACCTAAATGATCGAGTTTAATAAAGAATATGATTTCTAATTTAGATAATATGCATGGTATGATTATAAAACTTAAAAATTTCATATGATACAATCCAAAGACTGATCATAACTTTCTAGTGATTGTTGCCTTCTTTTCAAAGACCATAACATACTAATTCAATATTTACTTCTATATGTCAATTTCTCCATCTGTACCAACTCAATTTTCAACTCATATTTTCACAATAAATAAACATTTGTAACCCTTTAAGCCAACCTCGAATTATACACATCAAACTGCAATGCAGTAAACTCATGAGAATTTGTGCACAATCAAATGGCAAAATGATCAAAAGAGCTTCGGCAAGTGTCATTCCAGACAACTCAAAACACCAACAGTTAGATGTCATCCTAGAAACGACATTGATAGCCCCTCATTAAAATACATTTGAATCACCAATTGACCTTCTCGCTTATATTACAATCCATGATTAGCTATTACTCCATCTAAAATATACAAAATCTAGTAGTTAAGGACAAAAAGGTAAAGTCATGATCTAATCATCAAAACAAACTCATTTGTCTTCCCAGAACTGAAGAACTGAAACCATGAGCTTGAATATTGTTCCAACTCTTGGATTGTCTTTGGATGTCATCCTCCTCTTTTTCATGTCATTGGTATGAGCTTCAAAGAACCATTTCAGTCAAACCATGTTGATCTTATGCCTAGAGATTACCAAAGCTGAATCCTATGCAATTGGATGTTCTTTAACCTTATGGGGAAGATATTGTCAATGGCTCATTGCCACCAAAATGTTAAGGAGATTTAGTAGTTAGTTAAGATAGTTATTGATTCAAGATATAAAGTTAGAATCTTGTAACAAACATTAGTTTATGTAATTGTTTTAAAATATATTGTAATCTTAATCTTTAAAGTCTATTAAAGGAGAAGTGTCCTTAAGAGCGGTATCCTAGTTTTTTATTCTTTGTTTCTTTAGGTTTATCATGGTATCAAAGTTGTGAAGCTCACATTAAGGTCTTTCTCTTTCTTCTGATTTTTTTTTTCCAATAAAGCATTATTCCCCTTGATCATGGCAACATCATCTATCACTACACCTCCTCTCTCACCATCTTTTTCATCAAATTCTTCATCATCCTCTAGTTTTCTGCAAATTTTCATTTCAAATCTCTCATCTCTTCTCACAGTCAAATTAAACAATGATAATTTCTTACTCTACCATTTCCAGTTTCTTACATCTCTACGAGCTCATCACATGATGTTTTTATTAGACAATTTAGCATAAGTTCTATCAGAATTCATCACAGATGAAGAAGGGAAGTCATAAATGGACCTAAAGTATGTTGATTGGTTATTCTTGGATCAACAATTGCTAAATTGTATATTTACAATAGTCTCTGAGAACATATTATCATACATTCTACATCTTGAACATGCTAAAGAAACATGGATGCCATTAAAGCATCAATTCTCTTCATTTTCTCAATCAAATATATTACAATTAAAGAGTCGTTTGCAAAATATAAAGAAGGGTTGTTTAATGATGCAAGATTACCTTCAACATGCATGTAAAATCAATTACTAATACACTTACTACACTGTCTTCACCTTTTGATAAGGAAGATATAGTTGTGTACTCTAAATGGTCTCTTAACAGACTTCAATCCATTTAAAAAGCCAATGAGAACAAGAACTTAGTTCATTTCATTAGATGAATTACATAATTTTCTTTTCATCGAAGAACAACAAAATTCGGTTCTTTCAGTAGAGAATACAACTTTAACGGCTTTAAAGCATTCAAATCTTTCCAACCCTTAAGAAAATCATTGCACCAAAAATGGGTTTAATGGAAGAGCATGGGGGGAATCGATATACAATTTCTTGAATACATAAAGACCTCGAATTTGTTTTCAAAACTATGGGAAAACTGGATACACAGCTCTATAATGCTTTCATAGGCTCAATCTAAATAGACTTTACTTCTTCATCAAAAGCAATATTTCATTACCTATATTCATCTAATACTCATAATTCAATGTGGTATCTTAATATGGGTGCCAACAACCATGGTACACTTGTTATATCATCACTATCATTGCATAGTCATTATTCTGGTCCTACAACTATAGCAATTGAAAATGGCAAAAAATTAGTTGTTCACAACACCGGCTCAGGTATATTATCTACTCCATCTTGTGATTTCAATTTAAAGAAAATTGTCCATGTGTTTGCTTTATCTACAAGTTTACTTTCAGTTAACCAATTTTCTAAGGATAACAACTATGTTTTTTTTCCTTTGATGAAAATAATTTTTACATTTCGGACAAATCCTCAAAGACCTTGATATGTCACGAATCCAGTAAAGATAGACTTTACCCAATACTTGTTAGTGCCCCTACTTAGTCATCTTCATTCTCTCCAATGTTGCATCATACTCACAACATGATTAATCCAATATGACATAATTGATTATGTTATCTAGAAAATTGAACTTTACAATCTATTTTGAATTCTTTACATGTACCTAATCTACATTCTTTTACTCTTAATTGTAACAATTATGCTCTAATTAAGAGTCGCGGAACTCATTTATCAAATTCTAATACAATTTTGAGATTTCCCCTTGACTTAATCCATATCGATATGTGAGGATCGTTCCCTGTCTTGTTTATGTCAGGGTATCGATATTATTTAGTATTTGTTGACGATTACTGTAGGTTTTAATGGTTATAATTGTTTCATAATAAAATAGAGGCTTTTTCATGTATTTACTATGTTCAAAAATCAAGTAGAGAATCAATTATCTTATTGAATTAAAAAGCTAAGAAGTGATAGAGGTGGAGGGGGCTTTACCAATGCTAAATTCAAAGAGTTTTTCTAATCAAATAGAATATTTCATCATGTAACGTATTCATATACACCAATTCAAAATGGTGTTGTGGCACACAAACACATACATATAATAGAGGTGGCAGTGGCTATGTTACACACATCAATGTTGCTTTCATTTTGAGCAAAACTTATGCTTACTGGAGTATATTTGATTAATACATTGCCAACTCCAGTGATATCGAATTAAACACCATATTACAATCTTTTTGCAAAGGTTTTAAATTATAATATGTTAAGAGTGTTCAGCTATGTTTATTTTCCATGGTTAAGACTATATGCTAATGACAAACTTGAGCCATGATCAACATACTGTGTATCTTTAGGATACTGTACAAATACCAAAAGGTATATATGCTTGGATTGACTTATCGGAAGGGTATTCATCATCGCCATGTTCATTTTTTAGAGTCACAATTTCATTTTCTAAGATAGGTGTGGTTGATACTTGTTCTCTTTCCTTGCCGATTTTATCTCCTAATCCAAGTATGACATCATTGGTGTCAGCAATAAACAACATTGCATCTCATCAATTTTCTTCAAGTTTTTATGGGAAGAAGACGACTGCAGTGCCGTTAGATCTGGTGTCTTGTGATCCATTTGAAAAGTTAAAAGAACAATTGTTGGATATCATTAATAGAGTAAGCACATCACAACTATCAAATTTAGCTCCATTAATGATTTACAAGGTTCAAGAACTGACACTCCTTCTCAAACATTTTTAACATCAAGACCGTCGAAGTGTGACACATCTCAACCATTGAATTCGATGAAAAATCCTTTAAAACCATTGTCGTTAAATTTAAGTTCATCTTTGCCACTCAATGCCACATCCAAATTCTTAATGGACAAATCATCAGAGATGCTAAATTTTTTTTGAAATGATGTCTTCATCTCCAAATTTACAATTTGACATATAAAACTCCATCTCTTCAAGATTTTCGGATAGAGAGTTCTTTGTCTCATTCAGAGTCAACTTCTAATCTTCAACAATCATTATGTCAAGTCTTAGGGTCAAGCATATATGATTCATCCTTCAACCTTAATGAACAACCAATTTTTTTTTTTTTTTTTATAGAAGTATGTAACTTCGATGCACTCTGAATTGGAATACATAGTACATGAGATGTCTTTAAAGGAAATCTTATCAAAGAATACTTATTCAATGACAACATGATCAAAAAGTGGCATTCATCAACCAAAGCAACGGTTATGTCTTGCAATTTAAACTCATTCAGAAGTTGAACCATCATGCTATACAAACATAGTTTAGCATGAACATTAGAGAAAAACAATGCCTAAAGAATTTCAAGTTCTCCAAAACCAAGGTATATGGATTCTCACTTCTCCAACTTCCCATCAAAAACTTATCACTTGTGAATGGATCTACAAAATAAAAATGGATTCTAATGGGAATGTTGCCAAATATAAAGCTAGATTAGTTGCACAAGGATATAATCAATTTCCAAGGCTAAATTTTAATGAAGCTATTAGTTCAATTATTAAAATGACTACAATCAGGCTTGTTTTTTCATTAGCAATACATTTAAGATGGACATGCAAAACAGGATGTGAAGAATGCATTCATGGATTTCTTACAAAGAGTATATATATGAAACACCCTCAATGATTTGTTGATCAAAATTTTCCTAAACATGTTTGTCAACTTCATAAAGCAATTTATGGTCTCAGAAAAGCTCCACAGGCATGGTATGCCCGGTTCTCTTAGGTTCTTATATGTCATGGATTTGTTATGTGTCAAACTGATAACTCAATGTTTGTTTAACATGCTACAAGTTCATTTATTATACTTCTAGTTTATATAGATGACATTTTACTCATTAGAAATGACTCAATTTACATTGACGGTTTGATAAAATCATTTTATTCTCAATTTGACATGAGACACTTAGGTTGTGATTGGTTGCAGTCTCACTGGATGTGGGATGAGAAAAATGTAAGAAAATATGTTTTATCTTTTGATTGGTTGTAATCATAAATAACGGGATGAGAAAAAAAAGTCATTTTAAGAATTCAAATTCCATATTTAAATTCTCATTAATTAAGTGTGATTTAATTAGATGAGAAAACGAAGGAGAAGATTTGGAAAAATATTATCGGGCTCATTATCACCGTTGATGGTGCGAACAAAGCAAACCTCCTGAAGCTTCTACAAGGTTTCTTCAAGTATGGTCTTTCTCCCTCATCTCTCTCTACTCTCAACTTGTATCTCTTTGCTCTTTGTTCTTTATCTCTCTTCCTTGACATTTTGTCATTCGTCTCTCATCTTTGCTCCTCGTTTGATTCATCTCTACTTCAGTGTCTTGTCTCTACTTTAACTTTTGCAAATTACTTTTATGGCTTTTGTTGATCATTATATATAGGTTTCATCCACAAATCATCCCTTTCTACTATGTACTCTTTTACAAGTTGTAATGATTAGTGTTTCATTTGTCTTTCAATGTTGATTAGTTTTTTCATTTACAAATCAATCTGTGTATTGTGGTTTTGTTATTACATTGATTTTTGTGATCATGTCAACTTTGGCCATTCGGTCATCATTGGCCCTCTTCTCTACCTTTTCTCCTCATCTTGAATGATTTATCCATTTGATCTTTGATTCATAGTGGGTGGTGGATATTTCAACACTGTCGATGATGGCTTTTCTTTGGACACTCGGTTTGGGTAAAAAAAAAATACATGCATGAACAGCAATGTGTAATCAATGGAGAAGACAACGATGTCGATTTCAATCATTGTCTTCTTTTCTCATTCCATTGTTTTCCATTTATTATTTAATGTATGTTTATGTATGTCAATCTCATAGTCAAATGGGTAGTGGTATGTGTCTTGTAAGTGTCCTATGATCTCACAAGTTTAAGACATGAAGATAAGGACCAAAGACCTAAAGAGGAGATCAGAGGCTACCTCGGAGTTAACACATGCACCAAGGAAGGTATAAATCATGCATGCATATCATTTTTAATGTCTTAAAATAAACCTAGACATGGTGTCAGGTCTCTCACAATAGCCCAACCCAAAAGACCCAAGGACAAACATCCCCAAGTGGCTAAAACATAATTTAGAATTTGGGAGCTGCAATCGATTGTGGATCGCACAATCGATTTCGAGTAAAGGTTTGGATACAAACTAAGACTCTTGAGGCCAAAATTTATTTCTATATGGATTTTAAGAAAATTACCTGGACTCGAAATCGATTGCTTGATTTGAAATCAATTTCAGATCAAGCAATCGATTACGAGTCTAATTAAAAGGCAAAATCGATTACTTGATCCGAAATCAATTTTGAGCCAAAATCGATTGCGGATCAAGCAATTGGTTTCGAGGGTGATTTCAAAATATGTTTTAAACATGAAATTCAATGAGAGTTTTTTGAAATTTGAACACCAATTTTCAAATCTAAAGGTCCAAAATGTTCTCCTTTATAAAATATTCCAATCCAAAGGCCATGAGTGCTCCTCAACACTATAAAATGCTTCTTTTCTCTTTAGGGTAAAGGCTCTTCAACACTCCAAGTCTTTTTTAGAGAGAGCTAAGAAACATACTATATTGAGAGCTTCTTCCACTATGAAAAACTTTATTGTCCACTATTTTTTAGCATGAGTAGCTAACATACTTCACTATATTGTCTCTCTCTTTCTCTCCCCTTAAGCACTACTCTACTAATATTGAGGAGAAATTGTGGAGAACACTTTTTCTAGAGGAAACTCACATTTGGCTGAGCTCAATGAGCACTAGAGCCAAAAACTTGGAGCTTGTGGGTAGTTAAGGCATACCAACTCAACAATGAGCACCCCACTTTGTGCAATAAACAACATCAACTAACTTGTGATAATATTTGCTTAACCTTACATTCATTTATATTCATATTCATTATTGTTCTTTTTTTACTTTCGTCGGAGACATTGGAAGTTGTGCACACTCGTCGAAGACATCGAGTGTTGTTGCTTAAAAGCTTGCTTGTAAGCAAGTAGTATATTGACCTAGATTGTAATAGTATTTAAATGAAATATACCTAAGCTCGATAGTGAGCTTTAGAAGAGTGGACGTAGGCCCAAGTGCCGAACCACTATAAATCTCTTATTGTGGTTTGTATTGTGTGATTGCTTGTCTCTTTACTTAAATGTTATCTATTACTCTTGCATAACATATATTTGGCATAATACTTGAATAGATACATTGTAACACACACACACAATTGGGCTAAATTAAAAAGGATTAACATCAACTACAATATAAAATTAAAAATGAGTAAATTAATTGAGAAATCTTATTCACCCCCCCCCCTCTAGGATTACTTAAAGCAATTTCAATGTATTTGTCTACTAACAAACTGTTTTGTAGGCATCAACAAGGTGACCGGCAAGGGTTCTTATTAGTTAGAAACTCAACTCAATTCATGTTACTTCTATTATTAGAGGTATGTACAATGAGAAAATCCATCCCGTTGAATAATGTTTTTTTTTTTTTTTTTTTGGGTAGAAAGCTGTTGAAATTGTTGAAATATTTGTTACTATGTTTTTGTTATGCTATTGGTTATGCCCCTCCTGTTATTCTATGGAATTCCAAAAGGTTTTGATTTACAATCCATTTTGGTTTTAAGCTATCTGTCATAACAGCTCTCGCATTACAATTGAGTTTCTTAATCTTAGGTTCCTTTTGCAAAATATATGTGGATTTCTTTTGTGAAATCAAGCTTAATTACTTTTATATGTATCTTCCTAATTTGTAAATAAAAAAAAGTATGCTCATCATTAGAATGTTAATAATGAAATTATATATAAACGGTAGAAACACCCTAGTATGATTGCAACCAATCAGCAAGACAATTTATGAGAAAATAAGTCTTTTCTTTCAATGAGTTGTGGTAGAAACATTTGTATACATGAACTGATATTGAAGGGGGACATTAAGGAGGGCAGTAATTAGTTGAGATAGTTAAGGATTCAAGCTAGGAAGTTAGAATCTTGTAACAAACATTAGTTGATGTAACTGTTTTGAAATCTATTGTAATCTTGTTTTTTAAAGTCTATAAAAGGAGAAAGGTCCTTAAGAGAGATATCCTTTTTTTTTTTGTTCACTGTTTCTTTAGATCTTTCACAAAGAAGATGCATGAGGCTAATTTTGAGCTCTAAAGCAACATCCTCGATTGGCTATCTCTTCATTGAAAGCATGGAGGGAAAACACGGCCCTTAGCATGCAAAGGGGAAGGAGGAGGCAGATGTAGTGTTGGTAATCATATCATCATACTTGGTGTAGGCATCAAGAGAAGGCTCCACCATAATGTTTCTGAATGCTGAAGCACCATTCATCAAGTCCTTGGTATGGTGACTATGGTCCTTTTGCAGAAATGCAATGATTGATCAATATTTTTTATCAAATATTGAACTAAGCTCTTTCAAGTGTCAAGAAAATGCTTGTAGATAGTACGACACATAGGAAAATTAATAGAGTATAAAAAAAAATGAAATAATAATTAGTTGTTCCTCAGAGGTGATCACAAATATGGCCAAGTACAATAGATGAACAACTAACTCTGCTCCAGGTGGAAAAAGATATCTCAGAATTTGTTCATGCCTTGCCAGTTGTAAGGGTGGATGCTCCAGCTCCACAGCCAAAAATTCATTATAAGGTAGGTCACAACTGGAACACAATGACTTGGTTTTATATCCACCGATAAGACTTCCATTTGGATGACAAACTCAACGAATTGCAGGATGATTTGAGTTCTGATTTTCTGTTAAGTTTCCAGCAAAGATCCTTTGCAGAACCAATCAGGAAGTGACATGTAATTTTTAAAAGAGTACTTTAGTCATGAAAAGGGTATTTTGGTCATTAAACATTATGTGTAGTTACAAATACACTCCCACTTATTCTAAGCATAACCACCAAAATAACCTTTGTAAGGATCACTAGGTTGTTAATCTCAGTATTAGGCCTCAATGTGACTTTGTAGCATTTTTCAGTTTGCATTAACAAACCTTGGTTTTTTTCATAAATGGTCATTGATCTCCCACTTCCAACCAAGCTTATCTTTATCCCATGGAAGAACAAGTTACTATTGAAGATACAAATATATCCAACAATTAATCTATAATGTAAGAATGCAACTTAGGAAAAAGTTGGTCGTATGAAAGCCCAACGATAAAAATTGATCAACCAACTCGAGCCCAAGTCAACCCAATCCACAATTCTCGAATACTATCCAGTACATCTCGGGTTTGAGTTTGGATGGGATGATTATGTTAGGTTGGGCTACCTTGAAGAGCCATTTTCAATAGTTACGCCCGTAAATCATCAGCTCTAACCCTGTATATGTTAGCAATATTGGTTTTCTTTGAAGGAACGAAAAAACCCCATACAAAAAGCAACAACTAGCAAAGTAGACATCCTATAAAGTTTAACATTTTTTTTTTTTTTTTTTTGGGAAACGGAAAGTTTTTTTTTTTCAATAATGAAAGTTATAAGGAAGTTTGATTACCTGCAAAATAACAACTAGAATAACTATTGGGCAAAGTAAGACCTTCAACCAAGGATTATACAAGGCACTTTGATTATTTATAACACCACCAAACTTTACTTGTAAGAACCATCTATTAAGGGGTTGGATTACCTCCGGCCTCTAACCAGATCCAACCTGACCTATGCTGGGTTTATGATTTTTCATTCTCACTCAACCTAAGCCTGGAGTACGTTGGCTTCGGGTTAAGCTTGACCCAAGTTGTTGCCCTTATTCTTTCTATCTATCCATCTCAAAGAAACAAAGAATTCCAGAGACGCCAAGTTCCAATCCACCTTTTCAGTCACCCTTTTCATAAGTACCTATACCATTGATGTTTTCCCCGTACCCCTCCCTATCAAACACCCACTCCCCCACCCCCCGCCCCCTCAAAAAAAAAAAAAAAAAAAAGAGAATCTGCTCATTAACGTGCATCTTCGGAAGTGGAATCATTATACCCTCTTTTTTTGGTAGGGGTAGGGCCACTTAGGGGTGTGCGAGACTTGCACAACCGGTGGGAGAAACATGCAATCTACTGCAGAATGCTGTAAAGAAGATTAGAAGATTATGTTCGACTCCCAGACCTCTCTTTTGGAGAGGTGATGCCATAGCCACCTATGACTCGTACATGAGTTTTAATAGGGAGGGTAACATACTGTTACCTCTTTCTCGAATACTTACTCAAATGGTTGTAATGAATTAACTTACCTTCTGTCAATGTCCTTGTGATCAGGTGGTCAAGGCATCATCCTCCATTTGTGGTGGTCAAGGGGCCAAATCCTCAGGGTTTGCAATGTGCATGGACTCTGTTTAGGCATCTTGTCGTGTGGTACGGTGGTTTGTGGGTCAAAGGGGCCAAAATGAGTCAAGTGAAATATAGGGGTGGCAATGATCGAGCCAACCTGAGCCGAACTAAACTTTTAGCGAGATGAGCTCAGTGAAGGTTGGTTCAGACTCACTTAGCAAATGAACTCATATCCAGGCTTGGGCTCAGCTCATGACAAACCATGCTAGCTCAGTTAATTGCCAAGTGAAATGTAAGAACAAAAAAGAAGAAGAAGAACAATTGGCTTGCCTTCTCTAAAAGCTACAAGAATGCACAAACAATATCAAGTTATGTGCATTAACTAGTTAGGCATAGCGTTGATATTGATCTAGGCCTGTAACGGAATATGGGCATGCTTGTAGTTCTTGGCATTGTTTGGTAGGCATGTTTTGCATTTTTTTTCTTAAGTCTTTGCAATGGGTCATGCTACATTGCGTTTTGTGATTTAGATTAGTGGTTGCGTAGGTTGAGCACCAACATGGCAATATTGTCAGTATTTGAAGTTATATTATCTTAAAATTTTTTTTAAAAAAAAAAAAGAGGTTTGATGACGTTTGATGCCTTTTGACCAATTGGAGATATATCTCCGTTGAATAATTCCCAGCAAATTGTACACAGATTTGTACATAACCACGTTTCTTGGCACTGAAGAAACTCATCTTCCATGGTTTTTGTTTTTTTTTTTCGTCTGGTCAACAAGATGGACAGATGAATTTTCTTTCCATTCTTTCTCTATTATTTTTCTATGGCAGCCAGTTCAATGCATGAAAAATTATTCTTACTTAATCTTTTTTTTTTTCTCTTCTTTTCATAGGAGGCTTTCATTTACTTTTCGAACAAAATAAAGGGCTTTCATTTCTTTAGTTTTCAATAGGTTCCAGTACAACATGACACGGACATAAAGTAATCACAACTATGTTACCAAACAGGCAAGTTATGATCCAATACTGCTTACCAATGAAACACGAGCTAACTTGAGATAGATAGGGCTGACTCGTGATAAGTAAGCTGAGCTTGAGCCTCCAGTTGAGATCATTTAGCTATGGGAGTTACGCTGAGCTATACTAGGTTCTACAGTTTTGAGAACCGGATGGGCCATCGAACGGGTAAGGTGTGGACAGTTTGGATCCAATTGGATTAGGCAGTCAATTTAAATGATTGGACTGCGATCGCATCATGCAACTAAAATGTAAAAAAATACCAAAAAAATTAAAACATGGGATTTTTCCCAAAACGGTTCAAAGTTTTTATGAAATTGCCAAATAATGGGATAAAAAAACTATTTCCAAAATCAGTTTTTTTAAAGGTAAATTTATATAAAAAAATAATGAGGTAATTAACTGTTAAGACATTTAAATTATTCCTTTAATACCCCTAACCCATCAAATTGGATAATCAATTTATTTTTCTATTCCATCTTCTTCATCACTCTCCTAGTATCTCTCTCAATACTCCATGATTCTTCTTCACCTCTTTTTTTTTTCTTTATTTCAAAAAACCCTGACAGAAACGTCATAATTTTTGAGAGGATCTTGCAATTTAGTCATCGACTAAGAGGAGAGCATTCCATTTGAAACTGAACCACACACCGTTTTTTTTTTTAATTGAAGAAAACACGATCACAGTTCACAAGTATGTTCTCTCTCTGTTCCTTTAAATTTTTTTTACGCACTGCAACATACTACAACATGTCGATTGCAATCTCACTTGCACTATTAGTCAACAAAACAAAAGAGATAAACTAAGATGGCATCACTCTTCAGTCTCTTCTCACTAGACTTCTAATACATAAATCTTCTCCTCTGTGGAAGAAAAATCATCTGGGTATTAAGCTTTAACGATGTATAATTTTGGAAGTGACAACCATGGCACACAGGGAGTAAGTGAGAGAGAGAGAATCTCACTTACATTAAAGAAACAGCAGCTATAGAAAAGAGAGGGGGTGGCAAGATAAACCTGTATACTAATGGGATTAAATAATCTCCTTATTTCACTTGCAAATGACTAAAATTAGTATGACTCTTGTGATCGTAACTTGTGGTAATTCTAACAGAGTTCATGTCCATCATGGTAAGGGGAGATTTGGTGGGCGAAGAGGTTAGTGAACGTGCTGCTGCTTACGTGTTGCTTGTCAAAGTTCACCAAGCTCTCCTCCAATCATGGTGTTATCTTAAATCATAGTGTTATCTTAGTGCCTTCAGCTTGCAATCAAAGGTCGTTACAATATCATATAATGGATTTAGGGCTAAAAAAGTAATCACCAATCACTAAAAACCAATTTCAGAGTTAGTTTTTTAACTTGTTATTAGCCAATTTTGTCATAACTTTGAACCGATTTGAGAAATATCCATAAAAACATTCATAATGCATTAGAAGTTTAATGATTGAGTTTTTAATTTAGACATATCAACAAATATAATAAAACATCAACTAAAAAAGAACACAATTTGATAGGGAAAACTACATCAAGGACCTGCTGACTGGTCCCGATTAATCAGTGTCACCCCAACTCTAGAAGGAATGGACCTAGAAAATCCCAAGGGGGCTGGCCCTAAGCCCCCGGCTAACTTGACACCAAGACCCCCGACCCTGCAGCAGAGTCACCCCTTGGTTCTCGACTCCCAAAAGACTGTTGAGCCACGATCCCCCAGGACCCTTGGGTTTAGGGGTGGCAGTTCGTGTTAGCGGGTCGGGTTTGTGTTGTGTCGAGGTTGGGGTATAAGACTATTTTGCTAAACCCTAACCCGACCCATTTATTAATCGTGTCAAAGCGGGTCGACATGTTTTGACGCAAAACATGTTTAGGGTCAACCCTAACCCGCTTATTTTCATGTTGAGTCATGTCGGGTTCTTGGGTTATGTGGTAATTTATCTCGACGAGTCGAGTTTGTGTCGTGTCAAGGTAAGGATATAAGACCATTTGGCTCAACCCTAACTCGACCCATTTATTAATCGTGTCAAAGCGGGTTGACCTGTTTTGACCCGAAAC
>JAOXJP010059970.1:0-15702 GCA_025762735.1 Platanus orientalis | reverse complement strand
AAGATATATATATATACATACATACATATATATATATATATATATATATAAGGACGAATCATTCCATTGAGTTTCCAAAGAGCTATTCTTCAATCGACATTTAGCAATTCAGTAAAATGGAGGAACAAAGAAGCTACAAATTCACCAGGACGATTAGTGAAAACAAACAAGAGCAAACAGAAACCACTCAACGTCTACAAAACACTAGAATTGGACCCACTCTAGTAAAATATTATACCCATGGAATAAAGTGTCTAAATTCTACATGATTGCCGAGGCGATGAAGCATATTTGTCTCGATTGAATAGAAGTCTTTTGAGATCTGGTTGAATGGCAAAAATCTCTTTCACTGAACGAGGAAGGGTTATGTTGACAGCATCAGAATACGTCCTTTCTCGGTTAGATGGTTCTGTGAGAACCACAAGCTAGCTGTGCAATTGCCGGAGATTGATCATTTGGTTTGTATGAAGGATGAGGGGGATAAGGTGGTGCTCTTACAAAGCAAGAGTAACCCTTGAGGCCGGTTTGTGGAGATTTACGTAAATCCTAGGTCAGGTCGAGGAAGGCGCATCATTATCCTAGAAAAAGACAATAGAGTTGGCTTGTGTATGTGCTTCAGACATATTTCTTGGAGGAGAAGCCAAGAACTGTTCCGGCTTTCCGACACTAAGCCCAAGGATTTTCCGGCGACTCCGGCTCAAGATAGGCACAGTAGGAAGGGGCCCAAGAAGGTGGGAAAGTAGAGTTGATTTTGGCCTTTAGCCCATGGCAGTATGCATTGAAAGAATTGATGAAGGCATGGAATGGTCTTTAGATAGAATATATGATTCATCAGGAAGTGTTGAAGAAGAAGTTGAGAATCATCCTTCTTGTGGAGCACAGGGGCTTGTTTTTTAGGGATTCCTGGGTTGAGATATGTTGGTTGGATTCTCACGGCTCTAGATTTGTCAAGCCAGGTAAGCCTGTATTCCATCGGTGGTCTCCTTGCCTGGGAACGTTGGTCCAAGATAATTTACTGTTCATGGGTTTGCCCTAGCATTTATGGAAGGACGATCAGCTTACTGAAATAGGGTGTGGTGGTATTGTTGACATTGATCCTTGGTTTACAAATTTGGAAGACCTACGGTGGGTGCGGCTGAAGCTCCGCCCATGCAATTCGGGCAAAATATCCAGGATCCTTAAGGTGGATTATGGGGAATCCTATTACTCTGTCATCAACACTGTGGAGGATAATCTCGTTGAATGTGACCACAACTGTAAGTTTCTTTTCATTAGTGAATCCCTCACAGGTCTCTCAGCGGTTTTCCGATTGGATTAAGGGCGGGAAAGTGGTTTTTGGTTTGGTAAAACCAGGTAGTGGTTTCTATTAGAAGAGGGTTTTGAATTTCAAATTGAGGTCGGCCTCAGAAGATGGGGTTAGCAGAGGCGGGAGATTGATGGACAACTTTGACCCTTCTAGATCTATGCAAAGGGGTGATCTACAATGGACATCTTTGACTTTCTTCAGTGGCACTAACCTGCTCATCAATACATGTGAAGGGACAGTGTTGGCCCTTGTTTTGAAGGGATGGGATCAGATAAAGGAAAGGCTGGACCAAAGGACTTTTGGATCTTTTCCAGGGAACAAAGGTTTAAACTTTTGTGTTAAAAAAATGTCCCTAAACTCTTTCGAACACTTTAGATCTTTTACCGAAAACAGGAGGGCTAAGTTAGGCTTGGAGGACGGACCTCATCGTCCCACTTTTCGAACCAAGGAGTGGGTTCTCACTCACTTTGGGAAGGTCGTGGATACGGATGAAGGGGACGACTCCAAAAGGTGTCAATCAAAATACAAAGAGTATGAAGGCAATTAGAAGATTTGAAGGTCTCTACGAACAACTAGGTTTGGTCCTGCTTGACATAACTCTTACAGTGAAGACCCCGGAATCAATTACCTCTTATCAAAATAAATTACCTAATAAAGGTACTGAAACTGTGCAGATGGGATGTGTGGGGACTTAGACGGGTAATCGACGCATGATAGGCTATAGAGATTTGGGAAAGAGAACGGGAGCTTGTGGAGGGAAGTGATTGCTAGTAAATAAGAGTTGGCCAATACTTGAGAAACAAATTTGCCTTCTTCTCATAGTGTCAATTGTTGGGAAGGTAACCTATAGTTTTGGAGAAGTTTAAGGTACCAATCTGAGTGGAGGTTACACCTAGCATGAAGACCTATTTTTGGACCATAAATGGCGCTCCAACCGGCCTCTTAGGATAGAAGTCCCACTCATCTATGCTATTACATCAAATAGAGAAGCTAAAATGGCTGATTTTAGGGGTTCTCAAGAGGATGGGGAATGGAATATCCATCTTACGAGAAATCTTAATTATTGGGAGCTTGACGAAATTGCTTATCTTCTTGGGCTTGTAAAACAAAAATATGCAACTAAGAAGTGACATGGATGATATTCCAGGAGATGGACACTTTCTCAGAATGAGATATTCTAAGTGAGGTCTTGCACTCATCTTTTTGAGGATGGGGGTGCCCCATTTTACCTTTGGAAGAGGGTGTGGAGCTTAAGAATCCCATCCAAAGTGCTATTTTATGTTTGGACTGCTTGCAAGGAAAGGTTGCCACCATTGGGTTACCTACAGATCGAGGTATGTTACTCCCAAACATGTGTTCCTAATGTCTACAAGATGGGAATCGGTTAACAATGTGTATATTTACTGCCCATATGCTCATGAAGTTTGGGAGGCTGTGTTGTGTGAGGCTGGGGTGGCTTGCGTTTTCCCTAGTCATCTTGGTGATCTTCTCCAATGTTGGAATACAATGAAAACCTTGAAGGGAATGATTTTGTGGAGTATGGTCTACCCGACAGTTCTTTATGGTTGGAGAGAAATCAATGAATCATTGAGAACCACGTTGAACCAACTTTTAATGTACATAAGTTAAAGACCATTTTTGTTTTTGGGGAATAAATTGTAGAGAGCTTGGGAGGTATACTTTTGTTGATATGAAAAGAGGGTGGGCAAATATTCTTAGAGATCTTCCTAATTTGTAAGCCCTTGCGGCTGGTGGATCTTTTGGGTTATCTTATCCCCTTTCTTAATGCTATTTTTAGCTTAACAAAAAAATAAATCCTCCTACCTTGAAACCATTCCTTCAAAATTCTTTGTTTCTTTCCTTCAACAAACCCTAACAAAGGGCCCCTAGAAGAAATCGCCAAATGACTCGAGAGATACCTTCCATCTCATTAATCCACCACCCAGAGATTGAGTCCCTATCTGATTTGAAAAGTCTAGCATACATAGAGAGACAAGAGAGAAAGAAACCTCAGACTTTATGGGTTACCAAGCAATGCATAAAAAGACTCCTCTTCCACCAAGCACTATACAACTGTTTGCCAAATTCTAGCCTTTGCTCTTTAAATGATTAAGAGTAAGAATTTTATCCAGATATGTGGACCAAATGAAGAAATTCAATGTAGAATGAATCCGTGAAATTCAAATGACTTTATGAGGGATAGAGCCACCAACCATAATACCCAATCCACAGTAGAACAATTTGACCAAAAATCTATCATTTTTGTTGTTGGTCCAAATCCAATCATCTCTCTTTTTCGGGCTTGGATAGAATCCACTCAATTGATTCAAAAGACTCGCCATTTTCTTTAATTCCCAATCATTTGAATTTGTCCTCATTACTGGCATCCACACCTTTATCTCGCCATTAGAATTGAAGTTTCCTGCAATGGTTGCATTGTTATCCACAACCAAAGAATAAATACATTGGAATTCATTTGCAAAAGGAGAATTCCCACACCAAATATCCTCCCAGAATTTGATTTGCTCTCTTAAACCAAGAAGATATCTAATGAACTTCCAAAATTCTCCTCCCCTTTTAGGATAGACGTCTAAACCCCAACTCCATGACCACCCTCCACCTCCTTTGGATGCCAAACTAAACTTTGACTAGATTTAGCCATCACCACCCTCCTCCAAAAACTTTCTGTTTCCTCGCCAAGACGCCCAAGACACTTACCTAACAATGTCCTATTATGCAATCTCATCCTAAAGCCTCTTTAACTCTCATTCAAGAATCTGATGGCATTAAAATCACCCCCTAAACACCATGGAAGACACCATCTCACCTTGACATAATCAAATTCTCTAAGAAAATCAAAGACATTAGAAAGTGAATTAGGCCCATAAACCTGAGAACACCCAGTTATCATCTTTGCCCACACTTCTACACATTATTGACATGGAATAGGATCCTATTTTGATTTCCTTCATGTTCATTTCTTGGAGACACAAAATATCATGTTTATACTTATGTGTTCACCCTTTTATGCTTATTTCTCATTCCTCCAACATCCCAAGAAATTATTTTGCGTACATCAATCACAATCTCATTTATCAAAAAATTAAAAAAAAAAAATTCAACATTTTAAAATACCCTTCCTTTTTCAATCACTGAGTTCACTTCCCCCATCAAACTTTTTATCATAATTTACACTGCTCTCCAATGTCTTCAATTCCTACCACAATCTTTTACAATCAACTAATCTAATCTTTAATCCTCCACACTCATTTTTCAATTCTACAAACCATTTTTTATGATTATTCTACAAACCAATTCTTTTATCTCCTTTTCAAACCCTTCATAAGACAACCCCAAAAACTTATTAAACTCATCCAATTTGAAAATAGACTCCTCGTCCTACTGCCTAACACCCATCTCCAAGAGCTTGTTATCAAGATCCGTAATTTTTTTAGGGGTGACACATTCTCTTCCTTCCCCATTTGAGTTACTCAAATCACTCTTCTTTATCTCCTCTCCCTTAACCATACAATCAGATCAACCACTATCACATTTTCATTCTCATCATTATGCTCCTCGTTTAAAATAATACCATCTTCTGTTTCATACCTTCAATACAGTCATATGCATTTCTATGGGGACTCCAGAACATTATGGAAAATGTTCTTGGTCTCGCTTAATTGAAAATTGATCATGCATCCATTCAAGGCGGAAACCAAAGTGGATGAAAAGAATTTGGGAAGGCAAAAAATCTGCTACTATTGTTTGTGCACCTTTTTAATCCAGGCCCAAGCCGGTAACAACAGGTAGCACAAAAACAAACTAAATTAATTAATTATGAAAATATTTTTTAAAAGCCCTAAAATACCCTTTGTCTCCATTCTTCTCTGGTTGCCATCTTCTTCCCCTAAATCCTAACCCAAATTCTTATCTTCTTCAACCAACAAACAATTTCCTGGCTATCTCCCCTCACGCATATTCTTCTCTCCTATTCTCTTCTATATCTCTCTTTCTACTCTCCATTATTCTCTCTAAAAACTAAGACCTGAGTCGCAGAATTATGGTGACGAAGGCCAATTCAACGCTTTAAATAAAGCACAAGAGGGCAGGAGTAAAAGACTCTAGCAAAATAGTTATGCTGCCATTGCTTTTTGCTAGTTATTTTCTGCTTTTGGCCATATGTTCTGCTTCCAGCTAATTTTAGCAAGCATATTCCCATGGTTCTCATCTCACATGGGAAAATGTAATAAACTCTCTTGAAGTGAAATAAAATGGTTGGTTGTGGAGTTTGAATAAGAAAACTTTTTCTATCTGGCTAAATCCTTTATCTTGGGTACACCGTTGGATTAAATGTTAATCCAATGGTGTCTAAGTATATATTCAATATAACAAACCCTAATCGCTAACATGCCTTTCCTCCCTCTTACGCTTCCCTCCTCCCTCACCATCAGTCAGTTCTCCACAACTTTCCCTTCCCACATGCCTACTTCCAACGATCCTAACAACCTTACCCATGGAAACACCTCCAGACTCCCTCAAAGCAAGCTTCCCATCAACCCCATCCTTAATGTACCGGTTCAGCCCATCAAGCCCTTTCTAGGTAGAATGCAGGCAACTAGGATTATTCTACATGTTTTTCACATCCTGCATCTAAAAAACAAACCCTAACCCTACCTTCTTGGCTCTTCTCGTATGTTGCACGACCTTCACATCTTTTGTGTTTCTTCCAATTCCTCCCCCTTCATACCATCCATACCCGGCAAGATAGGCAGCTACAAAACCCTCAACAGGGACATCAACGAACTCATCCAATCCCTGATCATCAAGCAGATTCTCCCCACATGCTCCTTGAATTTCTGCAACATCACATCCTCAAGAGGCCTAGATCGGTGCAAAAGATCACTCGCTTGCTTATCATTAGAACCATCACCACCTTAACTTCCTTAGCTAGGGAAGTCCAGCATGTGGAATACCCTTGATTTGATGCATATGTCCATGATTTCTTCTTGACATTTCTTTGGATCGGCATCTCCTCATGCATTTCCCTTGATTTTCTTTCTATCTACCACTTAACATTTTTATTTTAATAAAATTCTGCAAAACCCTAACTTCAAATCTTAAGAAACTCTACAAAACCCTTACTTCTGATCTTCTACTTTGATTTGGGTTATTAGTTTCGGGTCAGCCTGAACTTGACCCGAAGCTCAATTTATTAAATTGGAATGGGTTCAGGCTGAACGCTTTGGACTAAGTTTGGGCTTGGGCTCAAGTGTTTTATTTCGGACTGGGCTCGGGTTAACCTTGGCCCGGCCTAATCCGAACCGATTGATTGCCCTAAAGAAATCAAATAATAGAATTTGAGAAAAGATGTTAGGATTAGAAAGAACAGAAAAGGAGAGGAAAAAAAAACAAAGACAAAAAAATCCAAAATTACCAAAATGCCCCTCTAATGCGTCCGAAAATTCTAAAATTTGTATAGCCGTTTTTTATATGTTCCAAGGTTCTACAGTTAAAATTTTATTAAATTCCGATATGATTTGGTGGGTTAAATAAAAGAATTTCAGAAAAAGTAAAGGTTCTTTAATGGAGGTTTCAAGAGGCTGAAGAAGAAAAGGAAAAGAAATAAAGAGGATAATAAGAAACTAAGAGAAAAGTACAAAAAGAAAAAAATAAGAAAAATACCTTAGAGAAAAAGTGAGGGTGTGGTGGATACTCACAAGTGCAATAGGGTGCTACAACGCACATAGAGAGAAGAGGGCAGCCTAGGAGATGGCATCAACTCGTGGAGAAGAGGATATGGCTACAGTCACACCTTGGGAACACCCACATCTTCAAAAACTTGTTTATTCTTCACTATCAAATTATTGGGAGAGGGTTGCCTTTAAATAGACTTATAACCTTAAACAATTAGAACTTGCTAAAATTAGAAACTTCCTAAAAATCCTAAACTTGCTAGCCAAGTTTTCTAAAACAAAATTTTACTTTCCTAAAATTTAAAACTAGTCAAACTTAAGACTTTCTAAACAACACTATTCCCATTTTTATTGACACCCCCTTAGTAATTTGGTCATAACTTTCCCAAATCACCTCGGATTTGTACAATCTTGGTCTCGTTAGAAAGATAACTGAATAACCTATCTAATAACACCAAAACCAAGCAAAAAAGTCAAGTTTTGGCCATAGAAAAATTGGGTCCAAAGTGAGAAACGGGATTACAACTAAAAACCTAAAAAACTAAACTAACCATAGCACTATTGGCCTTATTACAAAATTACCCAGACATTAAATAATTAAAAGAACCCATACATAACACAAGACTTGAACCTTGCTCTCTTGTGTGGTGACACATACAAAAGTTGCATAATGTTGTCCGCATCACCATTTATTCTGGTAAAGGTTAATTTATTTGTGAACTGCTTACTTGGATAAAATTCATACCCTGCATCATTCAAAAAATAGAGGTTGGAACTTGGCTAATAGGTGTGTGATGTGTTTGCATGAGGAAGAGACAGTAAATCATCTTTTCATTCATTGTTTGGTTGCTCATGAGGTTTCGCATTTCTTTCTTCGTCAGCCTAAGGTGTCTTGGTCCTTTTCCACTTTTCATAGATCTTATCTTGGGTTGGTGTTACAATGACCATATTGGTCTTCTGAATTCCATTTGGCCCTACTTCCCTAGGGCCATCTGTTGAGGTGTTTGGAAGGCAAGTCCTCTCCGGCTGGTCTATTTGTAACAGTTTCAAGGCTTGTTTTTTATTGGTTCTCTATTTCTAAGGCGTTTAAGGATTCCTAAAATTTATTTTGGGTGGATATTGTGTAGTTTGTTTGGTCTTTTAGTTGTCTCTATATCCCTTTTCTTGTCACCAGCCCGGTGATGTTTGTCTTTGTTTTCGCCTATTGGCTCCCCTTTTTTTACATAATCATCTTTAAAATAAAAAAAAAAAGTGAATTGAAATGGTTGAAGAGAAATGGGGTATGGCCAAGACCTGTAAGCTTTAATCTGGCACACAAGGGTATTCCTCCCATTAAGATGACTGGACAACACAACAATTTGCAGCATGAAGATGTTGATAAATGCCTCTCGAGGATCCATTCCAGATAGCAATAGATAAATCCAACCAATTGGCTTCACGAATTCTACAGTTTTTATCTCTTTCAAGTTGTGAAAGCCATCACCGGCCCGGATGGAGATCTTGTTGGATGTGTAGCTCTCATCAAGCTTGAAATCTATGTACCAAAGAACAACCAGCTTAAACTTGACTTTAAAATTAAAAAAAAAAACTAAATATTTACCAAATGAGGCTGCACACCGTCAGACCGCTAGTAGGTATTGAGGTTGTCAACTCGGATTAATTGGACATCACTGCCTGACTTGCAAGAGCAGACGCTCCAAACGGCCTTCTTAGCCATCTCTCTGAGGTTGTCGTCCACCACCAAGATGCTGATTCCCCCCTATCAGCTTGCCTTTCTCCTCTCCCACCGACAAGTCCCTCCTGCCGTTGCCTTTTCATTTCTTTATTTCCTTCTTCAACATCCTCGTATTCTTCTTCGTCTTCTTCTTCTCCTTCTTCCGAGTCAGATCCCTTGTGATTATGACTTATGAGAACCACCATGGTTGTTTTTGGTTTTTAATGTGAGAGAGAGAGAGAGAGAGAGAGAGAGAGAGAGAGAGATTTGCGAATTTCTAATCAAATAGAGTGGTAAGTGATGTAAGAGATGAAGAAACAATAAAACAACCCAACAGAATTCAGATTCAAGGATTGCAAGTAGTACTGCTAAACTATTGATTGCTGAACCTTGAACCAAAGACTAAAAAGAACCACACCACACGTCCCATAATAGGAAATCAAACACCCAAGCAACAATAAAGATAGAGAAGAGAGCACTGCAGTAGCACAACTTATTGATGTTGGAAAAGCCCAGCTATTCCCAATCCCCCACACTCCAACACAGGAGCAAGAAAAATACAAATTCTTTCAAAAAGAAAATTAATATTTTATTCAATTTCACCACTGAAAACCGTTGGGAGCTTGGCCCTCCTGCAAAGTTAAATCATAATTGAATTTACAAATCCAAATAATCCTAGTTACTAAAAATACCTAAGACTGCTTGCTAAAAGAATAAAATAAAACTTCATGAAAAAGGAAACTACTAAAGACTCTAGACTTGAGAACCAAAGACTGGACAAAACTAAAAACTCGAAATTTGGGTCCACCTCTTTTGGCAACCCAAATTCTCTCCTTTGCTAAACATTAAAATAAAATAAAAATAAAAAACCTACTAAAATAAAAACAGTATTCTTTTCAGATTTGCAAGACTTTTTGTATATCTTGATTCAATCATGCACACAAGGATGGAGATAAAAGTGAGTCGTAGGATTTGCGAGATTTTGGTCTCCCCTTCAGTAATTTGGGCATAACTCTCCCAAATTACGTTAGATTTGCAAGATTTTGGTCTCATTTGAAAGGTAACTGAATAACCTTTCTAATGGTACCAAAACCAAGCCAAAAAAAAAATGAAAGTTTTGACTACTAAAAATTAGGGCTAAAAGTGAGTTATGAGATTACAACTTAATGTACAAAATACCAAATAAACCTAACAAAGAAACTCAAAGTGACCCCACATGATCATCTAATTTCTTCTTGAGTCCGTACCTGTTTGTCTTAGTTATGGATGAGTTGAGTAGGCGTATACAAGAGGAGGTGTCATGCTGTATGTTGTTTGCTGATGATGTTGTGTTGATTGATGAGACTAAAGAGGGGGTAAATGCTAAGTTAGAACTAGGGAGGGATGTTTTAGAATCAAATGATTTTAAGATAAGTCAGACTAAAAGAGAATATATGGAATGCAAGTTCAGAAAAAATAGGAGTAAAAATGAGAGAGTAATTATAATCGATAACCAAGAGATACCCCCAAGTGACCATTTTTTGTATCTTGGTTCAATCATGCACAAGGATGGAGATAGAATTAAAGCACAATTATGTGATAAATGAATACCACTAAAATTGAAAGGGAAATTTTATAAAACAGCTATAAGACCAGCCATGCTTTATGGAGCAGAATGTTGCGCAGCCAACAAACAACACGTACATAGAGTGAGTGTCATTGAAATGAGAATGTTGAGATGGATGAGTGGCAAGACTAGAAAGGATGGAATTAAGAATGAATCCATTTGCGGGAGCCTAGGTGTAGCACCAATAGGTGATAAAATGAGGGAAAATCAACTGATATGGTTTGGGCATGAGCAACAAAGACCAAAGACTGCGCCAGTGAGAAGGATTGAGATGATACACATTGCAGGCACAAGAAAGACAAGAGGAAGGCCAAAATTGACTTGGGTTGAAGTAGCAACAAGAGACATGGAAGCTTGTAATTTAACTGCAGATATGAGCATAAATAGAGTGGAATGGCGGAACAGGATTCGTGTAGGCAACCCCAAATAGTTGGGATAAGGCTGTTGTTGTTGTTGTTGATAATCCTGGATGCTCCTGGATCACCGAGTCAAGTGCAACAAGACCAATGACTGCAACAGTAAAAAGGAGCAAAAAGCCAAAAATGGTATCTCAATGTGGTGAGAAAAGACTAGATGACTCTAATTTGACGTGGGCTATGGCCCCTGGATAGAGTGGAATCGCAGAACAAGATTCTTATTTTGTGATTACAGCTTTGTTAGGTTGAGTTGAGTTGTATCACACAAATTATTTCTATGTATGAATTCATTCCTTACTTGACTAGTTGACTCATCATTTAATCTGATAATCATAATACACATCTTGTTGTATGCTGCATCTTACAGGCTCAAATGCAACTGTCATATTTTATACATTTGTTTAGCATTTCGAAACCTGCAACAAGTGCTGCTTTTACAAAAGCAGCTAAAAGATCTTCTTGCTCAACCTATAAACCAAACAATCAGACAAAAAAAATTCCAAATTTAGATTGTCAGGTCCTATAAACCAACTCGTAGAAGAAAACTAATAATGAATACAAAAATAATTAAGTAAATAAAAATGCAATCTTTCAAACATAAGAAGATTAAAAGCAGTCTTTTTTATTTTTTATTTTTTTCTTTTTGACTAGAGTATAGCAATAGAATAAAACTTAAAATAGCTAGCATAATATCAGCAATAAAGCATACACCCTTTATGCTGTAAAGTACTGCTTTTTTTTTTAAAGATAAAGAAAGAAAAAACTGCTATGTATTCTATACATAGTACCGAAAAACGTATTATAGGCAGCATAAGAAACAATTATATTTGAGAAAAAATCCACCTCCAAGAAGAGACTTTGCCAAACTACACAAAAAAAGATCAATTGGCATGCAGGAAAGAAAAAAAAAAGACTACTCATGAATCGGCACAATTCCTCACTGCTGAAAACACAAAACAACAATTCAACCTGAATATCTGGAATGTAGAACTCATATAAATAACAATGCAATCCCACACTTAGATATAAAATCAAGACACTGGACAGTAGATAGACATAGAAAGAATAACAATTTAAACCCAAAAAAGTGCAATCAAATGATATAGCAGCATGAGATTAAAAAAAATGTCATGCTGGATACCCAAGTATTCATATTAACACGAACCGTAACTTAATAAATTCCTTCCTTTCAGCATTCTTCATCAGGTTGCAAACAAGCCAACTGGAACTTTGCCCAGCTTGGCTCAGGCTCTTGACCCTTGGGATCAGGCTGATAACAAGCCCAAGTAAGGAACACACACTCGGCCTCATCAAGGTTTTTCCAGGCTTGCACTCAGCTCACCAAAGCTGAAACATATTCATGCCTAAAGTCATCATCAGGAAAAGAGGTATGGTAGTTTGATCTTTTTCTACAAAGCAGGAAAAAATCTTAAGTACTTTATCTCATCTTCCAGCTAGGGCTTAACCAAGGTCCCTTTGAAGGCTCTTTGAAAGAGCTGCAGTTGTTGCTGCCCAAGATACACTAATATCAAGCACTTGGGTGATAAAGCTGGTGAAAATCTACACTCGAGAGTTAAAAAATATAAGTGGTGTTTTGCTCCCTACCACAGCTCAGACAAAACCAGACAGAGGTGACATTGTAGCTGTTGGAGAGGGATACAAGCACTCGAATATGTGCACTCCAAGTACGAAGGAGCAGAGTTGGAGCTCAATGGGACAAATCATCTCCATTAGAGAATGGCATTATGGGTAATCTATAGACAAAGATGTCTAGGTTATAAAGCCTCTAGATGAAATGGAAGTGAAGGCTCTGAGTTTCTCTAAGGGCATCTAATTTGACAGAGTTGTCCTCTTACAAATCAGTTTGTATGTTCCCTATTTGCTGCATGGTTCTCCAGCACTTGTTTTAGAGCAGGGTAGCGTTCAAGTAATCAAACTGCTGTTTAATTAGACAAAATTTATCCCGGCTTAGGAGTTTGGACTGTATATAAATATAGATGTGTATCTACCATGAAAAATACTTAAGAACTAAGAAACCACAATGATTAAAAACAGATTCCTACAATAAGTAGAGAAACATTTATTAAACGAAAGAAAAGAGACAGAGTGCAGGATGCATGAGAGATACACACATGCTCCTCAACAACAAAGAGAGAACTACATCAACAATCAATTCCCAATTCACTAATGCTTGTAAGCCAAAGCTCACACCTCTCTGCTTATAACTAAAACACTTATCGCCTATAAAAAAAAATTCCAACTAAATTATTTTCCTACTATAAATGAGCCTAGCAGAAAGTTCTAAACCGTACTCAAAATGATAAGATTTGCTACCATCCTTTTAATCACACTTTTAGGCTCCTCTTCTTCTAGGATGGGAGATCTGGTACCAAACAAATATATGGGGCCAAAGTACCCAATGCATATAATTGATTGCATCACATAGTTCCAACAGTTGGCTTTCATCACCACCTTAAAGAATCATTGGACAAGTCATAACACCCAAGAAAATAAGTAGCA
This sequence comes from Platanus orientalis, assembly GCA_025762735.1. Lineage (NCBI taxonomy): Eukaryota > Viridiplantae > Streptophyta > Magnoliopsida > Proteales > Platanaceae > Platanus > Platanus orientalis. The sequence continues at coordinate 2,447 of JAOXJP010059970.1, read as the reverse complement.
ATTGACAGAAAGGTAGAGCATCCTAGAGGATCAAAAAAACTAATATCCCACTTGTTTGCAAACGCGGAGGCAAAGCAAGTACCACTAAAACCAAAATTAATGGGACATCAGTAAAGTGACATTGTAGGGTAAGGTAAACCTAATACAGTTCCATACTATTATAAGTAAGATCTTTTAACATTAGTTTACAAGGGCCAAAATATGATAAATATTTCTTTCTCTTCAATCATGTAACTCAGAATCTGCTGAATGTTTCTCTATAGTTGCATGCTTAACAGAATCCCACAGATTCCCATGACTATGCATATTAATAAAGACCAAAATGTCCCTAAAAAAAAAAAAAAACGATTGGACATCATGCACAAAAGCAGATATTATGTACAAAATCAATTGGTATAAGATTATAAATAGGATTTTCATATGTTAGCCATAAAGGAGAAACCTAGATCGTATTTTACAAGCCTAACCATCAAAAGCAAACAAAAAACAACTTAATCTACCACAAACAAACTCACTCGGTTAAAGTTGGATATTACAGAAACAGGAACCCAGCCCTGTTCATCCATGTTCTGCCGCAAGAAAGTGTCTTTACATAAATTCTCAGAACTGCAACGAAAAAGAAAGTGGGGCATTATCTGTTATGTTTCAACAAGCCATAAAACAAGAACAGAATGAAGAGCATTAACAAAATAAGATTACTATCTAAAACAGACCAACCACTGAAAAATACCTGAAATAGTAATGTATCTGGTTCACTAGCATATTACGCAACTGAGGATCTGGAGCAGGGAAAAACATCGGAGGCGGTGCATGTATAAAGGGCACACCCCTAAAGGATTCTGGAGGGAGAGCCGGAACATAATATACCGGAGATGTCATATCTGAATGCAATCCCATATTAGTGCCAAACCCACACCACATAAACATTAAACTTCATCAGACATGCAACTTACCAGGGAAAACCACCGGGTTCCCATACGGTCGCACATGTGGAGGGCTAATAAATGGGGTAGAACCAGGCGGTGGAGGTCCTATATAGGTCCTCGAAACAGCTCTTTGCTGCAAGTGGACATCTCTACCATTAAAACTTCGATGAGTATTCCACTCATAGTTCCCACGAGCCTGTTCTCGTCTGCCCCCATGGTTGTTATGGTAGGGACCATCCCCACGCGAATGATGCCCACCATTGCCCCTCTTGAAGGAACCACGCTGTTGAAGGTGATCGTGTTGTGAAACAAATCCTCCCCTCGGTCCAGTTTGCCAGTCAGTACTATTGCTCTTATGTGAAGAGTCTCTTGAAGAAGAATCCGGAACCACCAATGGCGCCGGTTTCCTGGGATTGTTGTGAGGCATTTCTACTGTTGGTGTTGGTGGAGGCGGTGGTGATGGCGGGTGGCCATTAGCGGGTCCACTACCACCACCACCACCACGCTTCATTGATTTCTGACGTACGGGAAATGCATGGTTTGGAGTCGCATTAGGGTTGTTTCCATTATTAAAAGATTTTTTGTGTGGAGAAGATGCAATTACCGTCCCCTAAGTAAACAAACAGAAATATAAAGGCTTGCAAATGGAATAAAACGGAAAAATATATATTCATGACAAAAATCAGAACTAACCTGACTGTTGGAGACGGATCTATCAGCAGCCTTCAAAGAATCAGATGATGATTTCGGCGAAGCCCTTGTAGACTCAGATAGAGCAGGCCAAGAGTAAGCCCCCATAACAGAACCGATCTCTACATCGCCATTTGTGGGCTTGTTCCAGACCGGCTTCTTTGTCGGACCAACATTGCTATTACCGTTATCAGAGTTCTCCGATTGTATCTCAAGCCCAGAATAATCAATGAACGACGATAACGCCTTCACATGGAAGCCATCAGGTTTTGGGATTTGCTCCTGAGCGGCAGTCGCCGGAGGGGATGACGACCGAGTAGAAGGAGAGACCGCTTCAGCTTCACCACGAACGATATGCGCCCATGGACGGGATTGAGGACTGTTGAATCCCTCACCAGACAATCCAGAAGAACGAGGGGAGTGATTACCGGATGCAGAATCGGCACTCAAAGCCATGAAAAATACGATTTTTTTTTCCAAATTCTCAAATTACAAAGAGAATGATCGATGAAGATTGATTTAAAAATAAAGGAAAAAAATAAAATAAAATCAATTGAACAAACTCAAGAGATTATAGGAGGGGATCGGGAGGGGGTTAGGGTTTGTCTCAAAAATGCATGTTGTTCCAAAGATTGATGTACGGATCTCTAAAAGATCCGATCGGCCGCGACGAGCACGAGCGAGCGGTCGAGACGAGCTCTCTCTATCTCCCTCTTCCCCTCTTTTGCCTTGGCTCACAAGATTCCTGGTGGCCAGGTATTTTGTTATTGAGAGCCACGTTTGCTAAAGTGCACCCCCGCCCCCGTCCCAGCCCCCCGCGCCCCGGCCCAC
>JAOXJP010059948.1:0-15702 GCA_025762735.1 Platanus orientalis | reverse complement strand
GTTTTGGTAAGATATCATCACTTGATTCATAAATCCATGAGATTATGTAAGTGCTCATACATGATATACTACTCCCTTTGATTTTCCACATTTTTTTTCATGGTTATTCTTCAATATGATTTGTATTTTAGTTCTTTCATCACTTGACTATTAATCTTTGAAGTTTGGTAAGTTTACATCCATTGATCACTAGATCTATGATATTTTTATGATTTTTCACATAAAATAAGCTACTCATGAATTCTTGTCATTCTATTAATTGGAAATCCTTAGTTTGGATGAGATTTCAGTTTCTCTTCATCTTGTTTGTCTTTTTATGAAAGTTTGGTAAGATTTCTTTATCCAAACACTAAATCCGTGGATGATTAGTGAGTTCTCAAGTTGATTGTTCTACTCTTTCTATTTTTCTTCACTTTTCTCCATTTTTTGGTTTCCATTTTAGGTGAGATAATAGATTTTTATTACTTCGTGCTAAGTCTATATGAGTTTGGTGATTTCGATTTCTCCATAGAGTGATTTATTCTACTATACCTTGGTAGAGGTCTTGATTTCATTAAATCTTGGATTCTATTTATGAATGATTAAATCTATTCTGGTTTGAGCATGTATTAGTTAAGATTTAATCTTTCTACCTTACTACTATCATGAATTCATTGAAATCCTAAGCTTATCTTTATGATTAAATGTAATGAAATTTAAAAAAGGAAAAAATGATTATTACTCATTATGCTTGATCTTACCTTGGTTTTTTATAGTTTAGATTCCTATTCATATCATCATTGTTAGTTGGTAACCTTTACTTACTTTAATTGGCTCCAAGCTTTATTGCATATGCTAGTTTCTTATTGATGCTATTAATATGTTTTTCACTTGATTATGTCCACTTACACTTGATTTGATGAGTTCCATATTAGTATCATTGCATCAACATGACTTGTTTAGGACTTCTATACTATTGTTGGTTTTGGAAAGTTAGGAGAAGAATTTTCGAGCATTTGGTTTTGGGGTGAGTATGAGCTATTGCTTTCCATTTGGTTTAAAGTATGGTCTTTACATGGTCTCATTTATGAGTTTTTGTTACCTAGACATCTCTTGTATTGTATCCTTGGGTAGTTACATATTACTATATATATGCATGGATTTCAAAGTACCATTCTGCATCCAAGGATTTTGTTTTGGATCCAATCATTGGGTGACATTAATAGGTGAAGACGAAACTAGTTGCCCACTAACCCTTGATGCCCTAGAGAATTTTTGCCAGCTAACCCTTGACGTCCTGGGGGATTTTTATGGGCTATATTGGTCTTATGACCCCATTTATGGATCCAATCACTAGGTGGCATTAATAGGTGAAGATGACAGCAGTTGCCCACTAACCCTTGATACCCTAAGGGATTTTTGCAGGCTAACCCTTGATGCCCTAGGGAATTTTTACGGGTTATATTAGTCTTATGACCCCATTTATGGATCCAATCACCGGGTGACATTAATAGGTAAAGATGACACTAGTTGCCCACTAACCCTTGACACCCTAAGGGATTTTTGCAGGCTAACGCTTGATGCTATAGGGGATTTTATGGGCTAACCCTTGATGCCTTGAGGGATTTGTATGGGCTATATTAGTCTTATGACCTCATTTCTAGACCTAATCACTGGGTGACATTAATAGATGAAGACAACACTAGTTGCCCCCGTTTTCATATGAGATTTTAGTTTTTTCGAAGACTCTACATATGTCATATGAGATTTCTATTTTGTAGAGACCCTAAATGGGTTACATGATTTCAGTCTTGTTAGAAGCCCTATGTGGGCTAATCTGTTAGATTTTTTACGAGGTGTTTTGAAGAGATTTGGTTCAGAAACCTTATATGGGTTAAATCATTTGATATGAGCAGTGTTTTGTTGAAAACCCATCATAGGTTACATGAGTTTAAGAGCTGCATTAGGCTTTCATGAGCATGAATATGTTTTGACATCTATTAGCTAAGATAACCTATTTTAGAGGTGTTAAGGCCTATTTATTATGAGTATTTTTGAAGCAAACATTCTCATTACACGTTGCACTTTCCTTATAAGCCATAGTTTATTGATTTTAGTTGTAGACTCTTGTTGATATAGCTTATTATTTTTGTACCTCTATTTGACTCTGATTATTGTTTTAGTTAGTTCGACTCTTATATATATTCATCTATTCTGATTTGGTATAATCCCGTACTCGTGACACTTGATTTATTCTATAGGACATTATGTATGTTATTTCACGGCCTTTATAGCTTACCCATGTTTTTACCACCATTTTAGGTGTTACTTCGTAGTGCAGGATTTCTTGCAGCTTTGATTTTAGAGGTGGTTTATAGGGACAAGAGGGTTATTTTATTTATGCACTTTTTGTTCATTTATTTCTAGTACACTACTATGTGGTTAATTAATAGTCTTACTTGAGGTGATGAACATGATGTTGACCGGTTTGGATGGCCTATTTGATAGTACTATTTAGATGCTTATGGGTATGTTTAGTTGATGGATGAATTATTAGTTATTTGATATGAATATTGAAGGTTCTTATTATATTCTGCTGTACTTTGAAGATTGAATGCCAGTTAGCATTTTATTTATTATTCTGCTGCAATGGAGTATGTTTATAGTCTTAAATGTAAAATAAATAAAATTTATAGTGATTAGGATATGGATTTGGATAGTAGCGGCTCGAATTTATACCTAAATAAGGTTATGAAATTCGGGGCATTGCAGTTCACTAACTTTTTTATTGGATTCTTGCCTCATCCATGACCTGTCTATGAGGATGATGATTTGAGTGGGCAGAGAGCGAGATGGTCTATACCATTTTTTGGGTTCAACTGCATCTACATATTCAACTAGTTTAAATTATGTCACTGATATTTGGTCTCGCCATTTAGGTCATTTATCTAATAAGTGTTTAAACTTAATCTCTTTCACAAAATATGCCTAGAATTCATATTTTAGATATTAATCATTGTTAATTTTCCCCCTTGGTAAGAAAACCCATTTACCATTTCTAATGAGTTCTATAACTATGGTAGCTCCTTTTGAATAAATTTATTGTGACATATAGGGCGGGTATCAGATTGCATCACTTAGTAGAGAAGGTTATTTTCTTTCCATTGTTGATGATTATATTCACACAACATGGGTATATCTTATGACACACAAGTCTAAGTCTCGGTATCTTTCTCAATCATTCATTAAGATAATTGCAATCCAATTTGATCAAAGGGTGAAACAAATTCAGATTGATAATGGGATTGAATTTGATATGCCTTATTTCTTTTATGAGCATGAAATCATACATCAACGTAGTTGTGTTGTGACTCAAATTAATGGTATAGTGAAACACAAGCACCATCATCTTCTTAATGTTGCCCAATCCTTATGCTTCCAAGAAAACCTACCGGTCAAATTTCGGGGGAATGTGTTTTAATTACAACATATTTAATCAATCATACCCTATATTTCATTCTTTTGGGACAAATTTCTTATGAAAAATTGTTTCAAACTAAACCATCCTATTCTCATTTGAAAGTTTTTGGTTGTCTTTGTTATGCTTCCACTCATTCATTTGCATGCACAAAATTTAATCCATGTGCAAAATAATGTATATTCATTGGATATCCATATGGGAAAAAAAAATGCAAATTATATGATTTAGAAAATTAGTCTGTATTCATTTTCTGTGATGTTATTTTTCATGAATATATATTTCCATTCCATGATTAGAATTTCAATATTTCTTCATTCACTATTCTCCCCTTACATATTGAAGAATATACTGAGTCTTCAACCCCTCATTCTCCCACAAATGATTCTTCACCACCCACCTCACCAGCCTTACCATCATTAGCCTAACCACCACCACAATGCTTTTGTCATACCCTAAATCTAGACTTGGATAACATCCATATGCACGCTAGATTTGAACCATGACATTAGTCAGTCCTTACTTCATTAATGTCCATATAAGTTCCTTATCAATATCATGGTGTCTTATTTAACAATTCACATTTGAAGTTCACAAAGTAGCGGTTTTATTCAATAGTCCACAATACAAAATGCAAATGGCAGCGAAAACATCACACCACATAATTCTAACAATAATAGTGCAGCAAAAGCAATCACTATAGCTCATAAACCACATATTCTCAACCTAAAGTCGGTGTACATGGTATCTTCTCTAACTATAAAACTTTGGGTGCCCTTCCACCCATACAATGAACAATAGGTAATTTATAAAAATCCTTTCAATGTAAAACTAGTCTAAGCAATGTTCTAATGTGTTCAAAATAGTTGGAAAATCTGCTTGAATCATTCAATGAGAAAAACTGCTTGAATCATGTTTGTGGCGGGTCAATAAGGTTGGGTTGGATGTTTGCCAAATTTTCTTTCAGTTTTTGTTTATCAAAATGGTTGGAAAATCCGTTGGCAGCAAAAGCCCTTGAATATTATTGGTCATGTAAATAAAATTATTTCATTTCAATTTTTGCATATGATTTGAAGGTAGGGGTGCAAATTATCCAATTATTATTTGTATTTGATGTTTATTCATGTCTGTTTAAAGTGAATATAAATCCGTTTGTATCCGATTTGATTAGATATTTATTCTTTTAGAAAAATATCCAATTATAAATGCTCCGAATATGCATCTACATTGATTTGTTTGGCTAAATATCCATATCCGTGTGTGTATGTGTGTGCGCCAATCAATGGGCACATCTAGGTCAAATCAATGGGAGACATTTAGGTCCAATCCATCATTTTACTCTTTTTTATTTTGCACAAGAGTCAAACTCTGTTGCTCAATGAGGAAGAAAAAAAAAGTTAAAAATAGAAAAAAGGGAAACAAAAAACCTTAACCTCCGGTATCAAGGTCCATCGTTTTCATTTTTTAGATTTTGCACAATATTCGGCTAGCCAAAGAAGAAGTGGAAAGAAAAGGAAGAATAGAGAAAACTCAAAAAATCTAACACGTTGCCAGTGGGAAGAAAAAGAGAAAACCGTAATGGCCTAACTCGTTGCTACCAATAAGAAGAAGAATTGTTCGTACTTTTCATTTAGGTTTCATCTTGTTTTGTACTTTCTTTCCTTTCTTAATCTATTTATCTTTTTGGTTTTAGAGATTGATTTATGCTTGTAACTAAGCCAATTTATCGGGTATATCCTTTTTCATATAAGATATTTGGTTAAATAAATGAATATTAATAGAAATCACATTTTACATATCCACTACATATTTGCATTTGTATTAGACATGGTAAATTAAAGTAAACAGCCCACTTCGTATTTGATCCATTTGTATCCTTATTTGAAGGCATACATGCATTATCTATAATTGATTCATCAAGGCGTCTTAGAGAAAAAGGATTGCAATTCAATGTAAGGCCCCTTATGAGGAATTTCTTTTTAACAATTGAGTTGGTGTTTGAGGGTACTTTGCCAATACAGTGTGGAGTATAGTTGATTTCAATCTGACATTGAAAAGTTCTGTTGACCTAGGATCTAAGTTACTCTAAAACGTGAAAAGTACTTGTTCCATTATGATTCCATAGTATATGATTAACACAACAATGCTCATTCTTCAAAGCCATGTTTTAAAACTAGTTGGTTACCTTGAAAAGTTGAGTGAGGTACTTGACTTGAAAGAATTCCTAGTTGACTCGGCCCCAAAACTCACTTGACATTATCAATCGAGTCCCATTCACCAGGAGAGTAATTTGGGTGAGTTTTTGAGAAAATCGGTGGATTAACTCAGATTTTCCTAAACTGCCTCTTTAACTTTGGTAAAACACAAAATCCATAAAACTGTAAAAGCAAAAACATTACTAAGAACCCAATCTATGTTTGTCTTCATCTACCCTTGCCTTCTGTCTTTTCTTCCATTGTCTTCTACTATTCAATCTTTCTCATAGAAGAGACAAGTAGATTGTGGACATTGTCTTGAGTCGTCATCTTGGGTTCTTCTTATTCACTACCAGTGACACCACACCAGCTAGATTGTTCTTTTGTATAGTAGAATGACACCACAACATCATCATTTGTGCTTTAGAGAGAGTGAGTGTTGGAGTGGAGTCTGATGTGAACCGGAGGCAAGTGAAACCTTAGGAGTGAGTTCCAATAGTGCCGGATCGATCAACTGGTTATACAAACTGCAAAAAATGAAGACCATAGAATTTCTAGTTCAATCTTGGATCAAGTTAGACACCAAGTTCAATCTAGGATTAATCCAGGATCGAGCTGTCGTAGCGAAACGAAGATAGAAACTTCCATGGTGAGCATGGAAGCTTGGGTTTCGTGGTGGGATCAACTTGTATGATCTATATAAGGTCCCTATTATTGTTCAGGGCTTAAGAGAGTGAAAATATTATGAAACAAAAGTGTTTTGAGAGAGATTGAGAGTGAGAACTCTTGTAATCTTTTCCAAATAGTGAAGCTTTCTCCATGGTTTTTTCCTAACTTGGGGTTTTCCAAATAAATCCTTGTGTTCTTGTAATGTGCTTGTGGTTTTGATTATTTTACTTTGATTATTATTGCTTCTTGTTGTTTGGTTAGGTTGAAAGGTTTTCTGTGTTAACTCCCAACAACTAGTATCAAAGCTGAGGATTTTTGGAAAACCGGTTTCAACAAGCTAAGGGTAAACTTCATTTGAGTGGGAACAATGGCAACATAAAGTTTGGGATTGAGAAGTTCAATGGTATGAATTTTACACTATGGAAGTTGTAGATAGAAGATATCTTATATTAGAAAAATCTCTATCAACCTCTTAAAGGAAAAGTAAAGAAACCTGAAGTGACGTCACAAGCAGATTGGGCGGTGCTACACAGAATAACCCTAGGTACAATTAGACTATCTTTATCACCATCGATTTCTTTCAATATTTTCAAAGAGAAAACCATAGAAGATCTCATGGTGGCCCTTGCACGGATGTATGAGAAGCCATCCACATCAAATAAAGTATTTTTAATGAAGAGGTTATTTCACATGAAGATGACTGAGGGAGGAACTATTGCGGAACATCTAAATAAGTTCAACACAGTCACAAGTCAGTTAACCTCGGTAGGCATCAACTTCGATAATGAAGTTAGAGTCTTGTTGATCCTATCCTCTTTAGCGGAGAATTGAGATGGTCTAGTTATTATGGTAAGCAATTCCTCAGGTCCAGGCACTCTAAAGTTCGATGATTTGGTAAGTATACTACTCAATGAAGAAGCTTGCATAAAATCAATAGGAGAAGCATCATCAAGTGGGAGTGCATTGAATATAGAAATGAGAGGAAAAACTGCTGAAAGAGGACAAGACTATGGGAGGTCAAAATCTAGGGGGAGATCTAAGTCAGCAAAACCAAGAGTGAAATGCTAGAATTGTGAAAAGAAATGTCACCTCAAGAAGGATTGTTGGGAACCTAAGAAGAAGAAAAAATGATGTAGTGACAAAGAGAAAGAAGCTTCCACAAATATTATAGATGATGTTGTTGAAGATGCTTTGATTCTTGCATTAAATGAAAAGCTAGAATCTAGGGTGTTAGACTCTAGTGTGTCCTTTCATGCCACAACAAATAAAGAATGTCTCAAGAATTATGTGTAAGGAGACTATGGCAAAGTCTATCTTAGAGACAACAAGAATTGCAATATAATTGGTAAGGGAGATGTTTGGTTGAACCTACCTAATGAAGGTACATGACTACTAAATGGTGTGAGACACATACCAAGTTTGAAAAGAAATTTAATTTCTGTTGGCCAGCTCGTAAGTTAGGGACACACAACTACTTTTATAGGAGACATGTAGAAAGTAACCAAATGTGCCTTGGTGATAGTTCGAAGAAAGAAAAAATGTACACTCTATGTGACTGAAAAGCAATGCTCCATTGATGTAGCTAAAACAACTGTCAACTTAGATACATGACACTACAGACTTGGGTACATAAGCGATAAAGGAATGAAGATTCTCCACAGCCAAGGTACACTTCCGAGTTTGAAGATACTAGACTTGAAATCTTACAAAGACTACATTTTGGAAAAAGAGAAGAAGGTCAGATTTTTTAAAGTAACAAGGACATCAAAACTTCAAAATTAGAACTGGTCCATACTAATATATGGGGACTAACTCAGGTATGTTCACTTGGTGGCTCTTAGTACTTTGTTATTTTTATCGATGATGCGACCAAAAAATTATGGGTTTATTTCTTGACGTATTTAAGAAGTGAAAAGCCTTGGTTGAGAATGAAATAAGTTTAAGACTTAAGTGCTTAAGGTCTGACAATGGAGGAGAACACTATAGCAAAAAGTTTGAAAAATTTTGTGCTTTAAATGGGATCAGAAGAGAGAAGAGGGTACCACACACACTACAACAAAATAGAGTGGTTGAGTGGATGAACAGAACAATTGTAGAGCGATAAAAAAGCATGATGTTGCATGCGAGATTGCCTAAACATTTTTGGGTGGATGCGGTTAACATAGCAGCACACTTGATAAACAGAGGACCTTCAGTACCATTAAATCATGGATTGTTTGAAGAAGCATGGACAGGAAAATAGGTAAGTTTTTCACATTTTAGAGTATTTGGTTGTATTTCTTATGTTCATCTTAATATTGAATTGAAAAATAAGTTGGATGCAAAGTCAAAGAAGTGCATTTTCATTGGGTACGGTTCTGATGAGTTTGGATACCGATTTTGGGACAATGAATATTGGAAATTCATTAAAAGTAGAGATGCGATATTTAAAGAAAAGGCCATGCATAAAGACAAGGCAGGAGAGCATCAAGACAATAAGAAGTATGTTGAACTTGAGGATGTTTCTGAAGGTTAAGAACAAAGAGTTTAAGATAGTGAGATGCTAAAAAAAAATTAGCAGATGAAACCTCAAATACTTACTCCAAAATTAAGAAGGGCTTTAAGAACACCTAGGACAACTCAAAGATTCTCTCATTCATTATACTATTTGTTGTTGACAGATGGGTGTAAATTGGAATGCTATGATGAAGCATTAAAGGTTGATGCAAGAACTAAGTGGGAGCATGCCATGGAAGAGGAGATGAAATTATTGATTACAAACTAGACATAAGATTTAGTTCTACTACCTACAGGAAAGAAGGCACTAGACAACAAATGGGTGTATAGGTTGAAAGGAGAGCATGATGGGAGTAAGAGATACAAGGCCATGCTAGTTGTGAAATGGTGTCAATAAAGAAAAAACGTTGACTACTTTGAACTATTTTATCTAATTGTGAAGATGACCACCATTAGAGTAGTGTTAAGCAGAGTGAAGGTACAAGATTTACATCTTGAGCAGCTAGATGTGAAAATAACTTTTCTCCATGGTGACTTGGAAGAACACATCTATATGCAACAACCACAAGGCTTTTAAATAGAAGGTAAGGAGGAAATGGTGTGCAAGCTCAAGATGAGCATATATGAGTTGAAGTAACCTAAGAAAAAAGTATTTCAAGTTTGACAGATTCATGTTGGAGACTGGGTATAGAAGATGCCATTCGGATCATTGTTGTTATCACAAGACCTTTGATAATGGGTACATTATTTTACTTTTGTATGTAAATGATATGCGCTCGTGGCATGTTGAAGCATATATGGGATAAACAACTTGAAGAAGCAGTTGTCAAAGGAATTTAAGATGAAGAACTTGGGAGCAACTAAATAGATTCTAGGAATGAGAATCAAAAGACAGAAAAAATCATGAGTTGAGATTGTCTTAGGTACAATATGTTGAAAAGGTGCTTAGAAGATTCAACATGCAAGATGCAAAGCTAGTTAGTATTCCACTGGCTAGTCATTTTAGACTATCTAGGGAAGATTATCCTAAGACAGAAAATGAGAAGGATTATATGTTTAGGGTTCCATATGCTTCAGTGGTGGATAGCTTGATGTATGTTATGGTCATTACTAGACTAGATATAGCTCAAGTAGTGGGAGTTGTGAGTAGGTTCATGAGTAAACTCGAAAGGATGCATTGGAAAGCGATTAAGTGGGTCTTAAGATACTCGAGAGGGATCACTAACACAACTTTGAGTTTTGAAGGAGAGAAAGTACAACTATAAGGTTATGTAGACTCAGACTTGATAGAAGATAAATATAAATGGAGTATAACAGACTATATATTTACCTTGGGTGATACAATAGTCAATTGGGGGTCTCAACTATAGAAGATAACTACACTTTCTTCTACGAAAGCGGAATACATTGCAATGATGGAAGTTATCAAGGAATAAATTTGGTTGAAAAACGTGATGAAGGAGTTAGGAAAAAAAATGAGAACAACAGCCTATTCAGTGATAGCCAGAGCAGTATTCACCTTGCAAGAAACTTAGTCTTTCATGCCAGAACTGGGTACATTGATAGGAGGTATCACTTCATAAGAATTTTCATGGAGGAACAAGTGTTGAAGTTAGAAAATATCCACACATATGATAATCCAGTAGACATGTTTACCAAGGTGGTGACAGTTCAGAAATTGGAGCTTTGGAAAGCTTTAATTAGTCTTTATGAGTAGAGATGAAGATGTAGAGTCATAAGAGATTCATAGAGAGGAAGAAGTCTTATCACAGGTGTAAAAGCTAAACAATGAATAAAGAGCATTGGTGTTCAAGTGGGGGATTGTTGAAGTGGAGTCTGATGCGAACAAGAGGCAAGTGAAATCTTAGGAGTGAGTTCCAATAGTGTCGGATTGATCCAGGCACAACTGGTAATATAGATTGTAGAAAATGAAGACTAGAGAATTGCTAGTTCGATTCTGGATCGAGCTAGATACCTAGTTCAATCCAGGATTGAGCCATCGTGGCAGAACGAAAATAGAAACTTCTGTGGTAAGTAAGGAAACTTGGGTTTTGTGGTGGGATCAACTTATATAATCTATATGAGGTTTCTATTATTATTTAAGGTTTAAGAGAATGAAAATATAATGAAAGAATAGTGGTTTGTGAGAGATTGAGAGAGAGAGTTCTTGTAATCTTCCCCAAATAATGAAGCTTTCTTTGTGGTTCCGTGGTTTTTTTCCAACTTTGGGTTTTCTACGTAAATCCTTGTGTTCATGTGGTTTTGATTGTTTTACTTTGATTATTATTGTTTCTTTCTTATTTGGCTAGGTTGAAAGGTTTTCTATGTTAACTCCTAATAGTGAGAGATGTAGAGATCTTTTATTTGTTTCCTTTTTTTCTTTTGAATTTTCAGTTGTACCTCTTATTAGTTTCATTTTTTCTTTTGAGATTTTGGTCGTATCTTCTTTTTGGAATTTTCCATAATCGCATTAGAAGTTTTGTATGCAATATTATTATTATTATTATTAAACTAATTGTCCCTATTGATCCTGGCCATTTCAATCCAGGGGTTATAGACCGAGATGGAATTTTAAAGGATCCTACATTTCATAAGGCTACATGAGTAGACTTATTTTATTTGAGACTTAGCAAGCTGGCATCGACTTTACCATCTTAGCAAGCTGGCGCCTTTAGTTACTATGTTAGTGGTTAATTTATTAATAGGTGAAGTCAGGTTTTAAACCCAGGTTTGTTACTTTCTTGATTGTGTAATTTTATTGTCAATTGCTTTAGGATTAATTTAATGTTATATACACACAAAAACATAGGCAGCTGCACACACAAATAGCAGGGGTCCATGGGCAGGAGTGAGAATTTTAAAAGAAAGATGATTTACTTATTCATTCAACCACAATTACAATATCTTTAGAAAGAAGTATAGGGTAATAGAAGATGAAGATAGAAACGAAATTACATCCGTTCTTACTTAATCTAATTGTAATCAAATCATTCTTATGAAAACTAAACCTAATCAAATCAAATCTTAATCTTGTTAATCGAAATTTTGTTATCAAAATAACTTTATTTCCTAATAAGGAATTGTGGATATTATGAATCTAATTGATAGATTCTACGAAATTTAAGTGGAGCAGAGTACAGCCCGTCCCACAAATCGCCCCACTTGAAAAGCCCCGTTAGGATCTGTGAAAGCAACCCATCCCAAAAAACTAAAAAGTCATTTTATCATAAAATATGAACACCGTCTCCTATGGATTGGACCCTAAGCCGTTCTACCTATCATTTCCTTTGGAGCATTATAAAATGGATTATACAAATCTTCAAATTAATTATGTCTCCATTTTTTTTCTTTATTTTTTTATCAATTTCTTTCTACATTTTTTTACTGTTTTAATATATTTTTATTTATTTTTTATTATATATTTTAAAATATTAATATATTTTGGTACTGACTAGGATCGCAGTCACCTGATTCAACGTCGTCCTTGAGAAGATGTCAAGCTACATGTTGCATTATCTTTCTTTTGTAGCGTAGAAATGTTTATCGTAATCCGGCGAAACGATGTGATGGCCAAGTTAATGGTTAAGACTTTGTCTTCAACCTCGTTGTATTTGTTTGAATCCAAGCAGGTGGTTTCCTAGTCCCTTTCCAGGATTGTTTAGTTCCTAAAATAATTCATCTGTGTCAACGTCGATTTGCATATAAATGGATCGGATGGAGCTTTAAACTACTCGGACCAGACCCAGGTTGAACGTCCTTGCTTCTGCGTTTTGGGCACTTGACCTAGTAATATGATCTATTTTTTCGTTCATTCAAACCACCAACCGGTTGAGTTGGCATGTACATGTCTACTGTTTGCCGCTGTTATGGTTGGGTTGGTCTCTAAATTCTAGTGTTTAATTTCCCTGTGTCACTGTTCGGTGAGAGAAGGATCAGTTTAGTTTGTATGTGCAATTTGGATTCGCATGCATTATGCATCCAGGAATAAATCAGTGAAGTCGGCTGTTTTGGTCTGATCAGGTTGTAAACTGGGTTTCTATTACGAATTGGATATAAGTATATCTGTAATTGTATTTTTGTATTTTTTTTTTTTTTTAAATATCAGATTGAATTCCTAATATTTTATAGATATTTACAAAAACAATAAGGACCTAAGAATTATAAAGATAGAACATGATTGATAGATCAGCGAGTGAGAGAATCGGGAACTGGTTACTGGGAGCTTTCTTTCATTCAAATTGGAAATGGGAGATGAGAAATGGGTTAAAGTTAAGGTTATGGTATTCATATATTGTATCCTACATAAAATGTCCTATGATATTATAATATAAAATATTAATTTCAAAGGGTTCGAATATTTAATCCAATAATTGATTCGGATATTGATGCATTTGAATCGAATATTAGGAGATCCAACACAAATTGATAATAATCGGATTAGTTGTCAGCCATAGATTAGCCAATCCAGACGTGAAGAAAACCAAAGTAAGTTTTGGGCTGATTGAGGGGTGGAAATGGAATCAGTGCCGCATCACAAGTCAACAACACGTTATTTTGTTTGACAATGTCAACACGAATAGCCAAACAACGATGACGAAACTCTTACCTCGCGGAACCTATTATTAATAAGGGAAGCAAATGGAGATCTTACAATACATAACATAGAGGCCATGGTTTCGTCCGTGCTGCTGCTTCAGATCTTGCTGTTATGGCCAACTGCAACATTAGCCATGTCTTTTGCACAGCCCGGCTGCGATCGAAATGTGGAAACGTCAATGTTCCCTATCCCTTCGGCTTGGGTGACTCAACGTGTTACAGAGGATACTTCTACCGCTTAGCATGCGACAACACTTCTTCAAATCCTCCAAAACTCTTCTTAGGCAACATGGAAGTTTTGGAAGCATCATTAGATGGCCGATTGAGCTTGGTGGGCTTGTAGGTTTCGATTGCTACAACTCGATGGACCATCAAAATGCTGTTAATATATTTTAATATTTGAGGTGGGCGAATGCCTTGATTGAGCTTGATGAGCTTGGTAGGTTACGATTACTACAACTCGATGGGCCATCAAAATGCTGTTAATATATTTTAATATTTGAGGTGGGCGAATGCCCTTTCTTCACACAATCAGTCAAAGTGGTGTTGACCACTAGTACCACAAGACAAGCCAACGTCCTCTTCTCTCTTTCTATCTTGTCTTATGATGATGCTTAAAAGAGGATCACTCAGATAGTCCAATGACGTCCCTCGATCTGGAATTCACGTAGTACCTGCACACTAGCGGAAAGATGACGTCGGTGTGGCGCCGACCAACACCTCTCCGATGCTTAAGTCAGAGTCTGGGAAAAACGGAAAAAAACATTCCCTTCTCTTTTGAGATTGATTGTACTTACCTTCTTTCGGGGTTCCTCTACCCTTTTATCGTCTTTTTTCCGTTCCTCGAATATTCTTCGAGTTGGTTACAAAAAAGTGGAGGAGTGGTACACGTGTCGGTGTGAGATTGGTAGTTGTTCTGTCGTACTTTGCATCCTATAACCGTTTTGTCTTACTTGCAGTCCACTCGGGTATAGTCGCGCATCCGTCATTTTTTGCCCATGAGTAGACTGGAAGACAATGGGGTTAGTTGGTACCCTATATTTCTAACGGGTCGAACGACAAATTTTCTCTGTCGGGTCGGTTGGTAGTGTTCATTTCTGATGGTCAGT
This sequence comes from Platanus orientalis, assembly GCA_025762735.1. Taxonomy (NCBI): domain Eukaryota; kingdom Viridiplantae; phylum Streptophyta; class Magnoliopsida; order Proteales; family Platanaceae; genus Platanus; species Platanus orientalis. The sequence goes on along the minus strand of JAOXJP010059948.1, from coordinate 1,180 downwards.
CGGTAGCCACACCTCCTGGTGGGTTGGTCCGTAATTTTGTTGGGTCATTGAACAAACTAGATGGACCGGTGGGGTTCGCTCGATTAATCGGCTCAACCATCTCGGGTCCACATACTCCATCATCATATGCCCCCTATTCCTCCTGTCTGGTGGTATGAGAGGACATGGGGAATATATAAGAAGCTGAGTCGATCAGGGCGCTGACGCTTCGTCTTCGCCTCCTTGAGCCCCATGCCATTAATGAAAACAAGATGTGCGGGTTTGTAGCCGTTTTCTTTTAAATCGTGCTTTAATTTGACGGCCAGGGGTCATTAGAGTGATTCGACAGTTCGGGGTAACTTCGAAGGGTATATGTATAGGCTGGTTCTCTTGTCTTCTCCAGTCTTTCTCTTCACTTTGAATCAACCTCCGTTCCTCTTGAGTGGATTGCTCGTGTTCATGTCTGTGCTGCGTTGAGGAGATCATCTGCTGGGAGGGAGTCAAGGTATCATCTGCTTCGTTTCTTCTCATATATTTTTAGTTTAAGTATTGGTTATTCTCTTTTTTCTTCCCCCTTTTTTTTTTGTTCGGCTTTCTGTATCGTTTCCTGGTTATAGCCTCTGTCCTTCTTCTTGCTGTCGGACTCTTAATCCCTTATCGCTGCCCTTAGGACACCACCCTGGACCCTACTAGGGCACCCTTTGGGTTTCACGTCGTCCGTTTTTGTTATTGTCTCCGTACTCACCAACATCCACCAAATCTGAGTTCCTTAGGGTTCGACCTGTCTTCTCTGGGTAATATTTTTAGTTGTTTCTTAGAGGCTATAGGCCCTTCGGTTGGCGTTATATATGTTCATGATCGAATGGACCGTTCTTCTGAATCGACTGAGTCAGTTATGGCCCTTGACGAGAACCTCATCAGTGCCGACTCCCCCGACTCGGCTCATCCTTCGTCACCAATTAGGTCGGGTCAGTTTGCCGACATGCCGTATGCCGTTGAGGGTATCCTATCTACCTTGTCGAGGTCTCCACTAGATGGTTTTCGTCAGGTTTATTAGATACCCGAGTCGGTTAGCTTAAGGGTCTCGGCCTTCGATGAGTGGGCCTGTTCTTGTCTTCCGGGGGAGGTTTCCATCTTTAAACAGGCTTTGGAGGCCGGTCTGCGGTTTCCAATTCCTATGTTCGTCCGTTAGCTTCTCATC
>JAOXJP010059937.1:0-15702 GCA_025762735.1 Platanus orientalis | reverse complement strand
TCACCTCATGGCTACAAATGCCTTGAGAAACTCAAATGAAATTATTACATTACAGGTGGCTGCCAAACAGGCTATAAATAAATTATTTTAAATCGTAAAGATTACAAAATCTTTAAAATTTCAAATTCTAAAATCCACAAAACTTTAGTTGATTATAAAATCCATATCTTAATGAAAACTTTAAAATCTCTTAATCATGCACAACTCAAATGCATTACAACTTAAAAAATAATATATGCATTATAACTTAAAAATGCATTACAACATTCCCTATTTCTCTCCTACTTGTCACATATATATAGATAGATAGATAGATAGATAGATAGATAGATATTTTCCTCAGTTTTTTTGATTCATGGGCATGTGATCATGCTTATTTTAACATTCACTGAAATTTCATGAAACTTTTCACATTTTTCCCAATATTTCCATAATTTTCAAAAAAATATCCAATATTTCAAAATAAAAATAAAAATTTCCATTACTCCCTCTAGTGAAATATTCACCAAAATTGAAATTTTGAACCTTGGTATTCACAAGAATCATCCATTCCCTTCCGGGAGAACTAATTCGAACTTATCTAGCCAAATAGTAGCATTGACAGTATAAGTGTAAAGATAGAGGAAGTGGGAGGATTGGATAGAGTAGATGGAACCCAAAGTAACCTTCCCTCCCCTAAACAAGCATCCATTCTTCCTTGCAATAGGTCTTCTCTTTAACCTCTCAATCACCATATTTAGATCTACAGCTAGCCCTTAAGGGAAGCCCAAGATATCTAGAAGTAAAGGTACAGTTCCCATCTTGCATTCCATACAATCATTTAGTTCTGTAGTGAAATCCACCTCACCCATCCTACACCATAATGCAAGGGCATTTTCACATTGGACTCAAGTGGGGCAGTCTATGGGAAACGGGGGCACATTCGGAGTAGGACCATGGTATCAACTATCAAATGTCTCGAAATGTCTTATATGCCTCCCAACATATGTTCATGTCTACTAGGACTGACACGACATATTCCTATACCAACATAAAACATTAAGTGCATTATAAAAATTCATTTTTCGGTCGACATGATATACGATATCGACGTGTTGAGCGAATATTCCATTTTCGCTGTGTATTATTATCTAATGTCAACATTGTGTTGTTATGAAAAGAAAAATTATATGAAAAATGATAAATTCCAAAGAAAGTAAAAGGAAGGGGAAGAAGAAAGAGAACATAAGAAAAAAAAATAGGAAGAGAATCTACATGTTCCCTTATGTTTATATGGTTAAATTATAATATGTTTGTCAACCATGATGTATGCATGTGTACTTTTAAAAAATATTAAAATACAAGTATACTAAAATAAGCTATCATTCCTAATGAATTTATTTGTTCCCTTGTGCATATGTAGTTAAATTAGAATATGTTTCTTAAGTTTTAACGATTTATACAATATTTCTTTATGATATTTCTGACATTTCTAATATATGTCTTATTTTAGCCTAACCGACATTTCCACCGACACCAACATTTTGAACCTTGGGTAGGATGACCCGTGAGAGACGAGCAACTAGTGTGAAGTGGGGCCATGAAGGAGGATTCGATCGAAGGTCTGGCCTAGCCTAAGCTATATGATAAAGGGATTGATTCACCTCCCTCTATCAGTTCGAGGTTTTAGAGCAAGTGGTTAGTCGTCCTGCATCAAAGTAGTATCAGAGCAAGAGGTCTCGTGCTCAAAACTCCTCACCAGGGGTGATTAATGCAGTGGCATTTTCATAGTGGGCTCGAATGGAAAAGCCTGTGGGAGAGGGGCATGCTTGGAGGGAGGCAACCCGTGAGAAGCAAGCGACTTGGGTGAGGTGGGACCCATGAGAGGTGGGGCCCACAAAGGAAGGTTCGATCGAGGACCTAACCTAACCTAGGCTATAAGATAAAGGGATTGGTTCGCTTCCCTCTATCAGTTCAAGCTTTTAAGACAAGTGGTTAGTTGTCTTACATCACACCTCCTATTCAATGCAGGATTTGTTAAATTCCTTATTAGAGTTCTAATAAAAAATGAGAATTAATGTAATTTTATTCAAAAAATAAGAAGAAGAAGAAGAAATAGAAGAACAAAGAAGGGGACATTCACCAAGCTAGTGAATACAAACAAAGAATAAACGAAACCCAAAAAAACTACTACATTGAACAAAACCTTAAAAAAAATTACTACACTCATGATAGAAACCCAATCCCAGAGTCTTTAGACAATAACATAAAAGATATCCTGTAGGGATAACTTTCTTTATTGAATAACAATGTTTATTAAAGGAGTAAAAAAGAGAAAGAAGGAAGGGAATGTATAAGTAGAAGACCTATGGCCTTTGAAGTGAACTAGGGATTACATGATAAAGATAATGAAAAAATACATGATTGCCAAATTTCCAATCCCATGTAAAATTGTTAATAGATAACCCATCAAAAAGCTTGGGTGCGACTACCCATGAGGCCTCCTCATATAGAATGGAATCAGCCACCTCTAAAGGAGATCTTTTCACATCCTCGAAGATTCTTCAATTCCACTTTTTCCAAATTCCCCAATATATGCCATACAAGATATCCATCCAAAATTTCTTCCCACGATCATTAAGAGAACCATAACACCATTGCCTAACAAGGTTGAGAAGACTATAAGGCATAATCCAACTCAATGGAGCCCAGCATAGAAAATGATCCCAAATTGTTTTAGCGAATAAGCAATGAATCATAATGTGGTTCCCAAATTTGCTGTCACTTAGACACAAAGAGCAAATGTGAGGAGAAAGGCACAAGTAAGGTCTTCTCTATAACATATACATGGTGTTCATTCGATAGTGAATGGCAATCTAGATGAATTCTTTAACCTGTGAGGGAGATCCCTTTCCATACTTTTGAGACAGGGAAAGAAGGGGAAGAATTTGAAGATGAGGAGATCTTATCAAAGAAAGATTTGACCATGAGAGATCCGGAAGAAGTAAGAGACCATTTAACCCTATTAGGGAGGGAGGGAGAGAGGGGGAATGGCGTAATGATTGAAGGGATCCTATGATAGAACTCATGATATCAACTTCGAACTCAAGGGGGTCCCTAGAAAAGGGAAGGTTCCAAGATAAGTTACCATCACCTGAAAAGGAAAGGGTGCTAGCAATGGAAGCATCCTTGTAACAGAAAATTCAGAAAAGGCGGGGAAAAAAAGCCTTTAAAGGGCTACCATCCCACCAAATGTCTTTCCAGAATTTAATGCAATTTCCATTCCCAACCACAAGACTTATATGAGGGTAAAAAATAGAATTGATGTCAAGAATGTAGGGAGAACTTAACTTCAAAGATTATTTTATTCCCTTTATTTCCAAATACTCCAGTAGATAGCCCTAGGGAGAAACTGCAGGCATGCCAACCAAATCTCTAATCCATCACCTGGAGATTAAGTCCCTAAACTGATTCGAGCAGAACTACGAAATATTGACATGAAATAGAAAAACTTCTCAAACTTTCCTCCTATCAAGTACTAAATAAAGAGGTGGTCTACCAATTCCTCCTCCCTCGTATACAAAACACACCTATTTGGCAAATTCCAACCTCTACTCTTTAAATGGTTGAGGGTGATAATTTTATCCAAATGAGACGTTCATATGAAAAAGTTAACCTTTGAAGGAATCCCTAAAATCCAAGTGGCTTTATGAGAGAACACCTAAAGAGATGAGTTTTCCAACCCCATGTAGTAATATTTAGTGGAGAACCTTCCTTTTTTGTTGCTCCCCCAAATCTAAATATCTTTCTCCCTCAAAATTGACCTATACTCCCCAAATTGGCTTGACAATCTCATCCACTCCTCCAACTCCCAATCATTCAAATTTCTTCCAAGTCTAGGATCCCAAGCTCCACCCCCACGATTATCATAGTGATTTGCTATGATCCCTTGATTGTTGACTACCAAACAGTATATGATGCAGTAGAAGCCCAAGAATCCACTGTGAAAGCTCTTAGTCAATGTACTTCCAGCAATCTGCAGGAAGTAGCGCTCAAAAAATATAGTAGAAAATCCAATTCAGCAACTCAGCACATTCTCAGGCTTTAATTCAAACACTTGGATGCAGCATTAACCACACAACAGTGTATATTCCAATATAACGTAGTGATTTCTTCAAAACTCCAAGCAAAGAATGACAGCCAAGGCTAGATTATGGGTAAGGGATATAAAGGCCTTGATTGAGTGGAATAGAACAACCCGTGGGGTATTCTTTAAGCAGTCAAAGGTATGGGTTTGGGTTTCTTTAAGAGAACAATTAATCCACTGGTGGAAAGTCTGTCTGCAGGGAGGTAAGGAATAAGTGATGAAATTTTAGTGGAAAATAATGAAAATAAATAAATAAAGAAGGGATGGTTTATTGATGGTCGACTGTGTAAGAGGTATGAGTTAAGGATTTTAGCCTGGTTATTTAAGGTTTTCAGATGGATGAAGGAGGTTTGGTACCAAGGAATCCACAGAGATGAATGTGTGGTGTGTCCGATTGGTAGAGTTGATGGTTATGGTTGGTTAAAGAAGATGTGGGTTAAGGAATTTTTGGGGTGTGGACAGCAATTTCAATGGAGAAAAAAACAGTAAAATAAAAGAAAAGAGGAAGGAGAAGAAGATGAAAGAAAGAAAATAATTGAGGAAAGATAAGTACCTGTTGTGAGGCCATCACCAACCATCACAGCCCATGGAAATCACCAACCGTGGGTCAAGGTTTGGTACAAGCACCTTGAGAAGAATCTTCAGTCATTGAAGAGGAAAACCAGCTGCTAAACTCATCTTCTTCTTTTTTCATTCATTGTCGTGTACATAGAGTTCAGCCTCTTTTTAAAGAGCTAAAACAGAAAAATTAGAAACTAATAATAAGAGGATTATTTCCTAAGTTCAATAAAGACTTTCTAAAAAAAACCTAAAACCAAAATATGCCAAAACGTGGGGCTCCATTCCCTTGGTCGACCAGCCCTCTTTCTTCTAAAGAAAAGGCTTTACAAAATTGACCAAAATCAAAAACTCTATTTCCATTCATATCCCTAACCCTAATATACTCTAAAACTTATCTATAAACTCTATTAAAGCCTTTATTACTTGCTCCATTGCCTCTCCCATGTTCTTCCTTGCTCACCTCCTTGCATGGGCCCCACCAAGACTAAATGTGTGGGCCCCACCTTGCTTCCATGTCCTCATCAGTATATACTTTTGAATTCATCTTTACGGGGAGTATTTCCAGACCATATGTCCTAAAATTTGATCTCTTCTCCTGACCCCAACTTGAATATGATAAATCTCCACCTTCTATTTTAAAAGACTTCCAGATCCCTAACCCATGAGCATTGATGACCTATTTCGAATCCCACTTCAAATTAAAACCATATTTTGTCACAATCACTTTTCTCAATAAGCTACCTCTTTCCTCTCCAAATCTTCATTACCATCTTCCTATCAATGCCTAATTATGGATTCTAATTCCTCACCAAAGTCCATTCTCCCCACCATATAGTCTAGAAAGTTTCAATTCACATTATCATAAGCTTTCTCAAGATCCAACTTACACAAAATCATTTGCCTCCCCGACTTTAATCTCTTCTCCACACATTCATTAGCAATCAACATTCCATCCAGGATTTTCCTGCTACCTATGACTGCTCCTTGGGGATCTGAAATGATGGCTTTCATTACAAACTTAAGTCTCAAAGTCAACTTTAGAAATTATCTTATACATATTACATTACTATTTAAAAGGTTGACTGGTTGATAATTTTTTAGCTCTTTTGCAATTTTTTTTAAAGGATCAAAGTAATAGAAGTGTTATCAAGCTTTCTAATACCTGCTTGGTAGAATTCCTTAAACATTTTCATTTCGTCATCTTTTATAATACTCCAGCATATCTAAAGAATGATATAGTGAATCCATCACACCCAAGAGCCTTATCCCCTTGCATTCCTTTAATCACATCCCTGATTTCCTACTCTTGAAAAGGCCTCTCTAACATGTCACTCTCTAAACTAGAAATGTAATCAAACTCCAAAACATCATAGAGAGGCCTAAAATTAAATTCTTCCTTGTAAAGCTTCTCATAAAAATTACTAATTTCTTTCTTAACAACTTTCAGTTTTTGCACCCACCGCCCATTGATTTGTACACCTTGGATGGAGTTTTCAGATTTTCTTGTTGATGCCACTTTATGGAAAAATTTATTATTCCTATCTCCTTCCTTAAGCCATCTAACCCGAGATCTTTGCTTCCAATAAATTTCTTCTTCGATTGCAAACACCTAAAAATCTTTCCTCAACGTTCCCTATATTTCTTCTCGTCCCTTGTTAAGTCTTTCACTTCTTCAATCCCGTCAATAGATTCAATCTTCCCAATACACTCCTTTTTGATGATTTGAGGAGATCCAAAGCTAATTCCATTCCACATCCTCAATCTTACCTTGATGGCCTTCAATTTAAGAGTAAAGATCTTGCTTGGGGAGCCTTAGTACTCAAATTTACCCCATTCTTGCTCAACCACCTTAAAAACTCCTTCAACTGAAACCACATCTCTTCAAATTTGAAAGTGAGTGGATCCTATCAGTCCCACAGATTTCAACAAAATGGGGGTATGGTCCAAAGTATGTCTTGGATAGGAAATCTAAGACATGCATAGAAAAAGATCATCCCACATATTACAATCTCTCTTGGACATTAAAAAAGTATATTTCGCCCCTTCAATGGACCATCAATCAAATTCCACCAATCAATGAAACCCCCAAACTTTGTCATTCTATTCCCCATTCTCGAATCCCCTTTCCTACATGCTAACATCTGATAAAATTGAAATCACCCCATTACACTTGAAAGGTTCCATTAGGTCTTCGAATCATCCAATTCTCTCCAAAAGTTATCAACTTCCAATAACCAGTTTAGGCCATAAACCCTAGAAAAAAACCCATTCATTCTCACTACCCACCATTCTACAGAGAATTGATGGGGAAAAAGGCTACTTTCTCATGCTTTAACAACTCCATCATGTATCACAAGAATCCCTCCTAAAGCCCCTCAAGAGGGAATATCTAACCAATCCAAGGGCCATGATCCCCACATCTCTTTAATGACTTTGGAACTCATCATCTTGTTTCTTGGAGGCAAAGGATGTCAAGCTTAATCTTATGGACTTCTTGGGTTATATTAAGCCATTTATCATTATTGTTCATTCCACGCATGTTCCAAGAGAAGCTCCATAAAATCACAAATGAACTGAACCCTTACCTTTCCTACCACTGCCCTCACACACCCAATCTATCATTTTACCATTATTGGTGCTACTCTCAAGTTTTTCAGCTTATAGCCTTGTTTCTCAACCTCTTACCTTCATCTGATTTAAGACTGAGCCCCTTTCCCTTTTTTTTCTTTTTTTGATAATTAAAAAGCCTCTTTCCCTTTTTGAACATCCTTTTATCTATTTGTCTAAGCAAGTCTGCAAGTAGAACCTCTAAAAGAGAAAGTCAAAAATTCATACAAACTGACACTTAGACATTGCCAATGGAATTAGCCCAATCCCTAGTCAAAGCCCCCAGGGGCAGGCCATCATAACCTTTACATCTACGTGCCTAGAAAATCAACAGCTCCCTTAATTAAAAGGGGAAGAAGAAACCCATAAGGAAAATTCTGGAATTTCAAGCTAGGATTCTGAAATTACTAAAAATACCCTTGTTTGTGCATTAGAAAATTACAAAATTTTCTAAATATATTCTGAAGTATCCGAGCGTCCTATGGTCAAAATTTTATTGATTTCTGATAAGATTTGTTATGCGAAATCATAAAATTTTAGACCTTAGAAGATTCTTTAATGGAGATTTCATAAAACCAATGTAAATATTTTCCAATAATCTAGAAAAGAAGGAAATCAATGGAAAGGTTTACGGGTTTAATAGGGGTTGCTTAGGTGATCAGCAGCCCTAAAAGAATTCAAAGAAAGGGTGTCTAAAGTGGAAGAAGAAAGAAAGAAAAAGAAAACGATGTTGGGATTTAGAAGAAAAAGAAAGAGAGATAGAGAAGGGGAGTATCACAACTCAACCCTTAAAGAGAGAGGATAACTGATGGATGATGCGGACATTAGAAGCAAGGTGGGACCCACACATGGCTTTGGTGGAGATACAAGGAGGAACATCTTTGGGACACATGATGGAGTTTGTTAGAGTTATTTTACTGTTTTACTTAATGTTTATGAATTAATAGAGTTTAGGACCTAGATGGCATTTTAATTTTTGTTTTTGGATATTTTTGTAATAAAGCATTATTATCAATGGTATTTTAGTAATTTTAAAGAGTCAACAAGTCAAAGTGGGACCCTCTTAGTGTTAGTCGAAATTCTCCAGAGGGGCCTGATGTTGGTAGTTTTGTTTTTAGAAAGTGAAGGTTTTAGTAGTCTTGGTTTAGAAAAGTCTTAGGTAGCAAGTAAGCTAGTTGGTTAGGAGTTTCTAATTCAATTTCTCACTATCTTCATGAATTTGTGAGCCTATATATAGGGCTACACGTTTTTGTATTGGATATGATAGAATTAATAAAATTTTGATTGTTTTTTGCTCTCCATAAGTGGAACTCCTTCTCTTCTTCAAAGTTTTTGGTGCGTAAACTTGAACCCAAGGATAGTGATGTCCAAGGGCTTGAAAGGTAGGTGAATACCCACATCTAGGTACTTCTATCTTCTTCTTCCTTTCTTTTTCTTTCTCTTTTCTTCTTCTTCTTTCTCCTTACTTTTCCTTTTAATTACTTGTTGCCCAGCCTGATACACACCATCTTCCCCATGTTCTGCCCCATAAACAGCACTTATCAAGTTTATTAATTTAGACCTTCATAGCCATTTTTTTCTTCATTGTTACAACCATCAAGTTATCCTAAAATACTGTTGTATCAGTCCAAGACTCAGTTCCTAGCAGCCTATGATTTAACCATTCCCACCCTCATACAACCCATGGTTTACCCTATTGTTTATCCACTGAACTAAACTTATTTGGACTTCTATTTGACCCTGAGAATTACCAGAACATAACCTCTGTATACAGCTTCTTGTTTTAGTCCTTGTTCTGTCCCAATTGAACCTCATAATCCCTAACTGTTACCTTGCTGTTTTCCCCACAAACAGAATCAGTTCAGACCATATCTTGACCCTAAATAAACCCTTGATGTGTGCGTCTGATCAAACCCTTCCAGATCTTTGATTAAAGTCCTTCTGAACCAGTTTATCCATGCCCGAGAGCATCAATACATCCTAGTATCTGCTGCATTGTTTGCTATATTCCTTTGAGTCGTATTTTTTTAATGCTGCATTGATAACAAGGGCCAAGCCAACAATACACTAGTGTTAAAATTCAATTCTTCTTCATTGTTTTAATTCATGTCTAGGGTGCCTTTAAATAGACTTACAATGCAAAGAAAATAGATATTTTCTTAATTTAACAACTTCTAAATTCCTAAACTTGGGACTCAAGTATTTCTTAAAACTAAATAACTAAAAACTTGGCTTTTTAAAAACAATTAAGAAACTTCTAATAAAGACTTTCTAATTTCAAAAAGACTTCTAAATAACCAACTTTCTTAAACTTCTGTCTACTAAAACTCAAGACTTTCTAAAACACAACCTTCTAAAAAGATTATTCCCGTCACTCACAAATAGCCCTTTAGTAATTTGGCTATAACTTTCCCAAATCACCTCGGATTTGCACAATCTTGGTCTTGTTCTAAAAGTATTTGAATAACCTCTCTAATGACACCAAAATAAGCCAAAAAGGCAAGTTATGTTTTAGAAAACTTGGGCAGCTAAAAAACAGTTTGGGATTAGCTTAAAATCCTAAATTAACCTTGGCTTTCAAGCTACTTATCACAAAAACAATTGATGCAACATGCATGTAGGATAGTGAGTGTGTGCTCAGGAAATAGGAATAAAATTAATAAAATAATTATAAAAGATAAACAAGATTCCTACTTGTACATCCACACATTAATTCAAGTGAATCTTTGAGTTAAATTCAATAGGCATGTTAAGAGTCAAAGCATAAAAAGAAATAGACAATATTAAATCTAAGCAAGATGAGTAAAATATTGATTAACTTTGAGATCACAAAAGTGCTAAGTTGCTGCCCAGAAATTTAGATATTATTAAAGTGACTAAAAATGATTGATAATAAGGGGAAAACATGGGGAATCATATAGGTGATGGGGAACTCTTTATGGACCCAAGTGAGCAACGATAAGGGGTGTTTATTATCAAAAAATCATGGGCCAACAGGTTATATGCATACTTAGAACAGTGGGAAAATCAGCCTTAGCCGAAACCACACAACCACCAAATATTCTCTACTTTAGGGAATTAAATTGAGAAACCAAGGAGATGAACACACCTGGGAATGAAGGGCTGTAGATGTAGGAGTCTCTTAGGATGCAGCTTGCTTGACTTATCAGCTCCAAAATCATTAGATCAGGCAGTTTATAAAGATCTATAAAATCGGTTTGCAGAAGAGATGATGCAGCCTGCCTATAGGACCACCATCTATTAACCAGAGAAGATTTCAGCTATTGAAGAAGGGACAACACTCTTAGAGTTGTGTAGGGGCTATGAAAACCCTAGTAAAGCAGCTTCAATAAACACCCACGCATGAGAGAGGAGTCGATCTTTTGCAACTCCTATTTCTCAGCAGATCACGCCTAGCCTGGAAGATTTGGAGAGTTCTTGGTCTGTACTGAGTTTTAGGAGGGTTTGATACCACTCCTAGGATCATGAAGGGGTTAGTATAACCCTGCTAGAAGCCTGAGACCAGATTCCTATTGGTTAGGGAATACGAGAAAATCTCCCAAAATGACTTGCTGGTCATGTATTGACGCTTGCAGCAGATAGACTTGAGTGTAACTCGATCAAGGGTGGCCTTATGGGATGGGTCCCACCACCCCTATAATCATGTAGGGGTCTCTAACAACCAGGAAAAATATCAAAATCCAACTCCCTAGAATAAAGGAGTGGAAGTTGATCTCATGGAGACACTTCCGTTAGGAGTTTAACGTCTGCACTGAGATCGTATTGCCTATATCTCTTCAAACAACCCTGCAACAAGAAGAAATCTCCTCCAAGATGGATCGTCCAATACTTGTGAAACTCTAAAAGATGTTTGCTTGCTCAAATCTTCAGAGATGTTGATCTTGTGTTGAATTTCTTGAGGATCAATAAGGTTCAGCACAGTAAAATCAACAAGAATAGGGTATAAACAAAAGGAAAAATAGAAAAGGAGAGGATGAAGAAACCTTTAATCCAAGAGGAAGGGAGTGGCTTCCACTATTAGCGTTAAACTAAAATAGGGCCTAAACCCATTCCAGGGTTTTGGGTTTCTTCAACCTAAAACAAATAAAAGAGGAAGAAGAAGTCATCGTCAAACAATACTAACTTTTATTCAAATTCTTCTCCCCATCCAAAGACCTAGTCGTGGGCTCTTATAGAGAGTCCCATGGCTAGGTTTAAACAAAAAATAGAAACCTCTTTTATCTTCTTACAAAAATAACCCTCCACCCAAAAAAAAAATAGCAAAAAAATCCCCTAAAACAATTATTATGACCAAAATACTCTCACTATATGTAACATGAAAATAAGACAAAATAAATAAAATAGCAATCTAATGGAACCAAAACATGGGCGCAACCATCCTGCGCCGCCTTTGGTAGACTTGAAACTCTTTCCTAGACCTAATGTCCTCATCAACAACCCAATAACTAAAAACCCAAATTAACACATGACACAAAAAGCCTTATTACATGATTATCACACCCCTTAAAACACTTAAATTAACCCATCTTTTGGCCATATCTTAAACTTGATTCTCTAGTGGATTGGCACATAAAATAACCTTCTTGATTATGTCCGCATCATTCTCCTAGCATGGGGAGAAATTCGTCCTTGAATTGAGAAATTTCAATTCCCTATCACAAATTCTAGTGAAGATCCTTTTTGGACTCCTCAATAGTAGTGGTAAGTGTGGCGAAGGATGTATGAAGGAGGTTAGGAATGGACCTTTCTTCTTAGGCATTTTTCTTGATCGCTTTCGTGCTTTAGTTCAATTGGAATCTTTTCGAATCTTGGCAAAGTCTAGCCTTTTATACTAATTTTTTGCATGGTTGGTGGAGAAGGATCAATAATGCAGTCATAGTAAAAAAGATTACTTTACGTGTCTCCCAAAAAAAGAGCACGTTTCAAGTGCATGTAAATTATTTTATTTTGGGATAGGAATTTCATGTAATAAGGCATCTTGAGCCATGAATATTTTTTGGTTTTTCTTTCTAAAGGCATGAGTGTAATAAGGCCTTTTGATCAAGGGGGTTTTCAGTAAAAACAATAATCTGATCGTGAGGGGTATACTTGTCTTTTAATTAGGCTGCCACCTCAGTCCATGTGACCCACGAAAGTGGCTGGATGACAGCTCACTCTTACAGCCCTCTTGTGACTCAAAAGTCAACAATGGGCACCACTTATGAGCTGGTTGACAGCTTAAGAATTCCCCAAGATTTGGTTAATTTAGATATTAGGAAAGTTGGTTTTTAGAAGGTATTAAGTGTGGCAAGTATAGTGTCACAAGTTGGTATTTTTTTTTTTGGATAAATAAGTTGGTGATTTTTTAGTAAGATTAGATTTTATAAAATTATTTTTAGAAGTTTTAGATTTTAGGAAATTTGAATTTTTAGAAGTCTCCTATTTTAATAGGTCTTTGGAGACAAGTTTAGGAAGAGTCCTAGGAATTTAGGAGTTTCTTAATTGGGTATTTCCATATTTTAAGCTTGTAAAAGTCTATTTAAAGGCCACAATTTCAATATATAAAAAAAAAAAAAGGCAATGAAAATTAATTGAATTTTGTGTGAATCGGGTATCCCAATTGAGGCAGTGGGCCTGGTATCTCTCTCCTCCAAGTGTTGACGCCATCAGTGGCTCCCCTTTCTACTTCTTTATTCTCTCTCTTCCTCTCCTAGGTGTTGCCGTGAAGCCCCAGTCTCTCTCACACCTTCTAAACTTGCTTCTTATTTCCTTTTTCTTATATTTCTTCTTATTCTTCTTCTAATCTTCGCCATCTAATAGTCCTCTATCTATCTCATAAAATAGCACCTTGTTTTCTCCTTTCTAGCCTATTTGAACTCCTCTTAATCCCTCTATACTTCTCTACAGAAATTAGACCCTTCTCCCTAAGCTGATTATTCTACATCAATCAAGTAAGGATTCTTTGCACAAATCCAACCACTTTGATCTCTTTCTTTTTTTAGCCTTGGGTTTCTTCCAGGCTTCAGTTTGGCTTTTAAAATCAGGTTTTTGATATGGAATTAAAAAAGATGAGCTTTTCAAATCTTTATAAAAGAGACCATTGAGACAATGTCTTCATTAGATATCATATACCAAACTCAAAAAATAGCAAGAAGCATGTCTCTTAATCGCAGCTAATACGCCCCTCCTTGATCCATTGTTTTTCAAACATGATCTCATAGCTTTTTAATGGACTGATATTGCATTAAAGATCATCTGTATAAGTTCCATGCCCAAATTAAATATAGAAACCATATTCATAATATCGGCAAAAAATTTGATCATCCTCAACTTTTAGGATCTTTTCAATTAGGCTTAATGAAATCAGATTCACATCATATTTATCACTGATTGGAACTTTAAAATATTTCTCATATTGGAGTTCAAATTTAGTTCTAACTTCCACCATTCCCATGATTTTAGCTACATGGAACTAACTAAGAAACCTGAAGAATAATAAACCCGTAGGAACCCAACTAGATAGGAATTATATGGAACCTGATACCAAAATTAATGTAAAACAATGCTAGGAATGCAATTTAAAGTCTAAAAGAGATGTGGTAGAACAAAACACAATTTAAGACAACCAAAACTTGAATTTAAGCACACCTAAGTAATTCAAACTTGAGGGGAAATTTAAGAATAGAAGAAGAAAGTCAAGTGCAAGGATTTAAGAGAATTTAGAAGAAAAAAGAGGGAGAAAAAGGAAATTCTGGAATTTCAAGACAAAATCCTGAAATTAACAAAATACCCTTAGTCATGCGTCAAAAAATTACAAAATTTTCCAATTATGTTCTAATGTATCTGAGAATCCTATGGTCAAATTTTCATTGATTTCTGATACTATGTGAAAACTTAAAAGTTTAGACCTTATAAGATTCTTTAATGAAGATTTCATAAAACCAGTGTAGAATCTTTTTCAATAATCCAGCAAAGAAGAAATGAATCAAGGAGAAAGTTTAGGCGTTTAATAGGGAATCCTTGGGAGATCAAAAGCCCTAAAAGAATTCAGAGAAAAGAAGTGGTTAGAGTGAAAGAAGAAAGAGAGAAGAAGATGTTGTTGAGTTTTAAAAGAAAAAGAGAGAGAGAGAGAGAGAGAGAGAGGGGGGGGAGTATCATAACTCAACCCTTAGAGAGAGAGGATAAAAAGGGTCAAGCCCATAACGTACAAATGTCATAATTCAATTCTTTCTTCACTGTTTTAATTCTTGTCTAGGGGTGCCTTTTAATAGGCTTATAATACAAAGAAAATAAAAATTTCCTAATTTAGCAACTTATAAATTCCTAAACTTGTGACTCAAGAATTTCCTAAAACTAAGCTACTAAAAACCAAACTTTCTAAAAACAATTAAGAAACTTCTAAGGACTTATTAATTCAAAGAAACTTCTAAATAATACACTTTTCTAAACTTTAGACTACTCAAACTTAAGATTTTCTAAAACACAACCTTCTAAAAATACTATTACCGTCACTCATTGATAACCCTTTAGTAATTAGGTTATAACTTTCCAAAATCACATCGGATTTGTGCAATCTTGGTCCCGTTAGAAAGGTAAATTGAATAACCTCTCTAATAACACCTAAATCAAGCCAAAATGACAAGTTTTGACCTTAGAAAACTTGGACTAAAAATCAGTTTCAAGATTAACCTAAAATCTTAAAGTAACCTTGGCTTTCAAGCCTTATTACAAAAACAACCCGATAACTAAAAACCCAAATTAACCCATGACACAAAAGGCCTTGTTACATGATTATCCAACCCCTTAAAACACTTAAACTAACACATCTTTTGGCCCCGTCTTGAACTTGATTCTCTTATGGATTAGCACATACAATAACCTCTTGATTAAGTTTGCATCAAGGACCAGATTCAAGTCTTGTATTTTATGTGGGTTATTTAGCGTCTTTTAGGGGCTGGGATAATCTTATAATAAGGCTTTTTGTGCCATTGGTAAATTAGGTTTTTTTTTAGAACAATGGTATTTTTGTAATAAGGCATTGTTGTCAATGATAATTTAGTAATTTTAGTAAGTCAACAAGTCAAAGTGGAACCCTCTTGGAGTCTTGGTTGAAATCCTCTAAAAAAGGCTTAATTTTGGCAGTTTTTGTTTTTAAAAAGTCAGTTTTAGTAGTTGTGAGTTTAGGAAAGTCTTAGGTAGCTGGTAAGCTAGTAGTTTAGGAGTTTCTAATTTGGTTTCTTGTTATTTTCTTGAGTTTGTGAGCTTATAAATAGGGCTGCACGTTTTTGTAAGAATTAACGATGATGAATTAAATCGAAATTGGTTTTGGGTTTATCCCTTCTCCCTTCTTCTTGGTGTAGCCAGGTAGAACAGTTAAGGTTTGCCCCTATGTTTTTTCTTCTCTCTTC
>JAOXJP010059926.1:0-15703 GCA_025762735.1 Platanus orientalis | reverse complement strand
CTTGTGTCCGGTTAATTCATTGAGGTAATTCTAAACTTCCTTTAAGATTAGATCTCAGAGATTCATATGGTGATCATGGGAAAACATATTTAGATTTGTGATTAATCAATGAACTTTACTAATTTTAATGTTTAAGAAAGGTAATCTTCCCTCAGCAGGCATATGAGGTTGAGCAAGAGGAAAAACAGTATCAGTATGATCAGTTATGAGGCTGAGACTCCCAATCTACATCATGTGGTGTGACGTTGATCCTCCGCTTGATCCACCATGACATTCATGGTGGCGACAGTGACATTCTCTTATTAGTGTTAAATATTGATAGATTTATCATATTTATATTTAACATAATGGCATATTGACATTCAATATCTCATTTCAATAGTTCAGTTATGCATTTTTTTGTTGATTATCTATGATTCTATTCAATATTTTGGTTATTTTAAGATTCTCTTGACTTTAATACGTGAAAAATGATGTAAAAAAAACGTAATATTTTTTACGAAAAATAAAGTAGATGGGCCTAATAATAAAATACATTTTTTTTAAAATTTTCATTTGTTTTTTGAATTTTTTTTTAAAGGGTCAATCTTGTTCTAACCAATCCTGACTTGGATCATATCGTGATCGTAGAGACTGATCCCGATCCAAAGATTTTGATCTATGTTCCCAGTGGTAAATCGCAACTCCACTGTATCTTTCCCAATTACCTTAAAGGATGAGGAGTTTCCCATGAACATAACATATTCATGTCATCCCCTACTAGTTCATAAGAGGCAAACAAATCTTTGTTTCCACAAATGTACTGTGTAGTACCAGTGTCAACCCTCCAGTCAACTTTCTCTCCTACTACATTGGTTTCAGTGATTACAACTATTACGTCATTGTCAAGGACCCTTCTCTTATTCTTGTTCTTCTTCTTCTTATTGTAATTGTCATCACCACTATTTTTCTTATTGTGGCACACTCTAGCCACATGCCCAAGTTTTCCATCGCTATAAGAATTAAATTTATTATTTAGCTTCTCAACAAGCTTTTTCTTACCTTTGGTAGGTTTCTTGAACTCTTTCTTGTAAGGTGCAAAACGACCCTTAGGTTTGGTTTCCACTACATGTGTCTTCTCAGTTGGTTTTGGTTTCTTGTCTTTGTTTCTGACCAGTTCTTCGACTCACAAATGATGCATCAGGGTGTTAAGTTCAATATCATCTCTTTCATACATTAACTTGGTCTTATAAGTCTTATCAAGACGAAGGTAGCTTGAAAATCAACATATTGACATAGAAGATGGGATCTAGGTTTATCCTTGAGCAGTGATTGCATCAACAATTTTCTAAAACTCTATGGCTTATTCCAGAATAGATTTGTTATCCACCATCTTGAACTCTCCATAGTTCTATACATGAAATTTCTTGATACCCGCAGCTTCTCCTCTATAAACAATAATCATAGCTTCTCATAAGTCCTTGGCATTTTTGGTCTTCTTCGCAAATTGGTTGAAGAGACTATCATAAAGTATCTCAAGGATGAAGTAGCAACATTTGTAATCAACAGTTATCCAATCTGTGTTGGCTTTAAGGGCAACATCAATTTTTTTTCCGTTGCCTCATACTCAGAAGGGATAATTGGTGGTTCATCAACCAACATGTAGTGGACGTCGGGGTGTCTCAAAGTATATTCCATCTTTTCTTCCCATCTTTCAAAATTCTCTCTATTGAATTGGGTTGCTTCGAAATGGTAAATCTCGGGTTGGCCCATGGGAGTAACATATCTTCAATTTGTTATTTTTTCTGGTTATGAGAAACTCAACAATGATAGAATAATTAAAATTCAATTTTCAAGTTGGTGACAAATGAGGATCAATTGCGCTCCACAAATTTAATTTAGTTGCAGGTGACATTGTCAGTTTAATCACCCACAATACTTGCGGGTAAGTTCTTCAATAGTCGCGCACTCTGGTCAATTGCAGACTTTCTTCAGTTACGCTATCAATCGCGTCAATCTGCAAACTTCAATTTTTTTATTTTTCTTATCTTTTCAATTTTAGAGTTTAAGTTAATCGATTCATCCAAGCAAAGGTGCATTATCACGTTTTTTGAAGATAGTCAAAGCCTCCCAATAATGTACAAGGGATAATAGTCAAGCTAATTCTAAGATACAGTCTAGCTCGGGTAGAAAAACCCTTATCTCTCTACAAATTTACTTTCTGGTAGAAACGAATGAAACCTCGTTGTTGTTTTTAAAACCCAAAAGTCCATAATTTAATTCTTTATAAAATCCGACAGCATAATGATGTTGTAAAACGGTTTTCTCAAATCAAATCACTCAGAGATCAAAGTGAATTAGAAAATCAAATCTCATAAGATTAATCAAGTGATCTCCTTTAATAGAAAGTACGATTCCAACAAGAGTCTTGAATCAAGAACTCACGGTATTACTTCTCAAAAGAAGATAAAGTTTCAAGATCCGCATGCACAATGAACAAAAAGAGAGACCTATCAAAAAAATAAAAATCGCAAACAATTTTTCATTCCTTCTAATAAAGATCGCAAACAATTTTGCATTCCTTCTTCTGCCTCTTTATTTTCCTTGAGAAAATAATCTCTTTCTTCTTCCTCTTTCTTTTCTCTGAAAAAATCCTAATGTAACTACCAAGATACACGTTCAAACTCCTCTAAAATTCACTTTCACAAAAATCCACTTTTCCTTTTAGTTTATCACATATTTATAGAGATGAAATTAGGCTAACGGAGGTAGCCCTATTTAGGGTTTTTTAACCCTTCAATCGTTTGTGTGTGTGAGAGAGATATGGGAGTGGGGTGCGGCAACCTAGCCCACTCCCACACCTCTCTAAAAGATGGAAGTGGGAGTGGTGCAAGATCGCCACACCTCTCTTTCCTTATTCAACGGGATTTTATTCCCTTAAAAAATATTTCAACATATATGACCAATGGCTGAGGGCAGATTAGCAACGAAAGAGTTTAGCAACTTTTGAAAATGTTTTCTAATCCAACTTGAAATGTGTCATCTGTTGCTCAATGCAAACAGTTGGTTAAAAATGAAAAAGATAAAAATTTGTGCATTTATCTCTAGGTCTATAAAGATTCTGTAAACCCAAAACTCAATGGAAAGAACAAATAACAGATATCACACAATCCGATTTAAAACCATGCAGCAAAAGAAAAACCATGTTTTTCAAAAGTTACATATAATAGATATCACACAATCAGATCTAAAAATATATGCACTACAAAGAACTTAAAGAGATGGTTCCTAGAGCTAATTATCAACAAACAATCCAAGCGTCAACTGGGGTCCCGAGTTACAAGACAACAAACACCACAGAATGTCTGTAAAATACATCATGTTTTTCAAGTATTTACATCATACATATCAAATAGATGATCCAGTTTTTGAAACTTGTGAAAGAGCGTCTTCATACTGATCAGCATCATCAAACTTCTCTGAGCTCAAACAAGGGGGTATGTAAGCCCTGAAGATGGATTTCATATTTGGGACCTCCTTCAGTTCCTGGCAGGCAACCTCAAGAGGGGTGAAGCAGAATGATCGGTAAAATTTCCTAGAACAGACAAAGCCGAAGATTATAGAGAGTATGGGAAGGGGAATCAGAATGGGGGCGTAGTAAAATTGCTTCACTCCAAAGTAGCCAATCATGGTAATTTGGTAGATAATTAGAGCCGCAAGAATACGATTATACATGTGAGGCCACATTCGTCCATAGCTCTCATATGATGGAACATAAACTTTTAATACCTGTATGCACAAAGATTTAAGTGTAATTTCAGCTCTCCCAAGTATTATTTGTAAGACTAACCAGAAAACCATATTTTTAGAGAAAGAAATACTAGCAGAAAGTCATCCTTCCCACATGGGGGCTGGCCTTACCTAACCTATGATAATACAACTCATTGTTGAAAACTGACCTAAAGCCACTTGAATTCAGGATTAGGAAGTGCAAAAAAGAGTTTCTATACATACCTGATTTCGAAGAATAAGCCACCCAAGGCCAAAGTACACCACACCAAAGGGAATAATTATAGGAGCTATTACAGAGTAGCACAATACAATTGTGACGATTAGCATATCATTGGGAACCCTTGTTGCATAATTAATATCTCCAGGAGCCCAAGCTTCCTTCAACTCAGCTTCAGTTTTACAGAGGTATTTCTTCTTTAGATGGTAAATAACCAGAGGAACTAACCGGGACAGTTCAAGCCCATAACCAACAAAAAACCTGAGACCCAATCATGAAAATAATAAAGCTCAAACCAAATAATACAGCAAGTCATCTCACACCAGTAAAAATAAAAATAACAAATAGCAAATAAATCTATAGACACACATACTGTATCGTCATGCTAACGAAATATAATACATTTTCTACTATGTTGAGCGAATACAGATCGGGTTTTCAAGCAAGGGACATATTATCACATGATGACATTTACAGGGTATGTTTCTGTTGAATACATTTACATACATCACATGTTTACTTACCATGCTCAGTCAACTTTTACCAGGGAAATAAAGGCATGCTCAGACAACTATAACTTTAGTTTTATTTTATTTTATTTTTTGTGATTAAATTTAGTCTTCAAAATATATATTTAGGTAAAGAATTATTAAAATTTGTAAGCTTTTAGAAGTGTTTCCAATGTCTATTATTTCTTTTACTTTTTTCTGACCATCCAATCAGATTTGCGCAGGACAACTCAATCAATAAGTTTCTACTATTTTAAGGCATTTAGTTGATCATTTCACTATATATTATATTTATAGTTTGGTTTAGTATTTTATTCAATATTTCTTTTGCATCATCATTCTACAATGTTTATTTTAAACAATTACAACACAAGAAACCCTCTTCCCTAAACTGCCTCGGGTTGTGATGCAGTGCAACACATGGCATCCTATGATTTCATGCAAGATTTTATTAGAGAAAATCTAGACAGAAAAGCAATTACCTAGAGGGTTTTGTATGGTTTCTTTTTTTATTTAGAAATGTTCTCTTTTGTTAGGTGTTTTAGTTTTTCTTAAGAAATGTTTTTATTTGTTAAGTGTTTGTTTCAGTAGGAAATAGTAGTGGTAGAATCTTAAGATAATTATTTGAGTTAATAAGAAAATTCACAGAAATTTGTTATTTGGAAAGTTTTGCGCAATTTGACTTCCGGATAACATAACTTTTCACATAGATGTCCAATTGACGATATTTTTGATGCATTCGAAAGAAGCTTTCAAGAGCTACAATTGCTATTCCACAAAGAAATTTCCAATTCGGCCAATATCAAGGTGAAAATCTTACTCAAACGAGACACACACGTTAAGGGAATCTTTTCATATGAATTTGGGATAAATTTCTTTAGAGTTGTACACGAATTTTCTATTTATTTTAGGTCTTTAGTCTATAAAAAACAATGTAGTGAAAGATTGAAATAATGTTTGATTTATCGAGAGTTTTCTCTACCCAGTTCTTGGTATTTTCCTTTGGGAAAATCAACGAGTCCTATTTGTTCCTGATATTTTCACTTGTGGAAATCAATAGGTACCTCTCAATCAACAATTAGTCGAATTCATCCCCAAACACTCAACTGCATCAGTTGGTATCAGAGCTAGTATTCATTCCAACAAGTCCTATTTGTTCCCGATATTTTCACTTGTGGAAATCAACAGGTACCTCTCAATCAATTAGTCAAATGATATCCCCAAACACTCGACTGCATCAGTTGGTATCAAAGCTAGCATTCATCCTGACACCATGCCACTAAGGAAATGTGCAGATGCTCGCAAAATTCTGCTAGATGAAGAGCATGAGTGTGAATGATAACTTCTGATTGGCTCAACAGTTTGATGAGCGGTTCGAGATGCGGATCAATACCAGAACCGACCACCAAATCTATGTTTCATGGAGGACACCAGCGATGATTTTGAAAACCCCTTTGATGAGTATGAACTGAAAACCCCAGAGGTTGAAAACCCCAGAAAATATCACTATTCTAGGCGATGGGAGTTTTGGTGGAGGATTGATATCCCCAAAATCCCAAGGGAGTTTACAGTCGGAAAAGTTCCTTGAGTGAGGAAGAGGTTTTCAAAAAGCCATTCCATACACATACTCCATATAGTGTCTGGAATGTATATTAATTTTATATTTCAAGAGTCGAATGATTCAGTTGAAAAGTATTTTTCTTTACTAATTTATGATAATCCTATAAATGATGATGAAGATTATCTTTAATACAACTATATATGATGATAAGCCTATCTACAATAAAGTGTCACATTTTAGTCAAATATAATGATCTTCCTAGGGGATTTTAGTGGGAAGAAATCGGATTCCAAGAATTGAAGATCAGAATAACACATGGATACCATGTTGAATATATGATGTGTTTATCGACGAGTATTGCACTAATCATTTTGATTAAGATGCACTGAATTTGAGGAAGAATTCTTTTTGATTTGGGGAGAATGATGTAGTGGAACACGTGGCAGCTTGTGATTTCATGTAGGATATTGTTAGAGAAAATCACGATAGAAAGGTAGTTACCTATAGGTTTCGTATGGTGTCTTTAAGATAAACCCCATTTGGGAAATTCGCAAAAATTCGTTATTTGAAAAGTTTTGCATAGTTTGAATTTTGAATACATAACTTTTCACAAATATCCAATTGACGATATTTTTTATGCATTGAAAAGAAGATTTCAAGGGCTACAACTGCTATTTCACAAAGAAATTTCCAATTCAACCGATATCAAGGCAAAAATCTTGTTCAAATAAAACACACGTAAAGGGAATCTTTTCATACAAATTTTGGAAGTATTTCTTTAGAGTTGTTCAAGAATTTTCTATTTTTTTGGGTCTTTAGTCTATAATAAGCAATGTAATGAAGGATTGAAAGATGGAATTATTGAATAAAGTTTGATTTCTTGAGAGTTTTCTCTACCAAATTCTTGGTATTTTCCTTTGGGAAAATCAACAAGTCCCATTGTTCCTAGTATTTTCACTTGTGGACATCAACAAGTTCGTGTTTTCAATCAGTTAGTCAAATTCATCCCCAAACACTCAACTACATCAGGTTGGCTACAGAAATCCTGTTCTGTCAACCACTCTATCAAGAGCATATATCCCCTTCTAAATCATTTGCATTTGTGTTTTTCCCGCTAGTTCAACCTAGGTTAATTTTGGATTTCCACTTGTCCTTATAATGCCATCAACTTGCATCATATCACTCCTCGATAATGTAATTACCATTCTTCTTGCACATGACCAAACCATTTAGTGGACTCTCTCATCCATCTCATATCCTCATCTAAGCTCCACTCATTTTCTATACATGGTGCTTATTAATTGTCCTACAGCCCCCTCCCCCCCGCTCCACATAAAGGATGGTTTGTGTTATAGATGGTCTTATAAAAAGATTGTGCCTTCAATTTTAATGGCATACACCAATCACACAGAACTCAAGAAGCACCTCTCCACTTCATCCACCCTGCTCTCCACTTCATCCTCTTCAATTTCACCATCCTTATAAACAATTGAACCAAGAGAATGTTTTCTCTGGAATACATCTCTTGGTTATCAACCCTATTAACTTTTGATTCTAAACCACCTGTAAGTAGTTCTAATTTAGCATTTATTGGTATTTAACTCCTCTAGTATCGTCTATCAAAATCATACATCGGCAAATAACACACACCATGCCTAAAACAAGCATAAGTGCAAAGAGATACAAAGCTCACTAATAATCCCTAGTGTAAACCTATTGTTTGAGAACTCTCTCATCTCTCCCCCAGTTGTTCTACTACTAGCTATGCTCCATCATACATATCCCTAAGTCAATACATATCCCTAAGTCAATAGTGTTAGGATCGAAACCCCCTTTGATGCGAGTTCCTTGGGATGCCATAATAAATGCGAAATCACCAGCAAACAAACAAGAAACCACAACACAAAGATTTACGTGAAAAATCTCAAAACCGGAGAAAAACCTTGGACACACATAGAAACAATTTCACTATAATGGAATTCTTTCTCTACCCTGTTATTTCACAACCTTAAGGCTCTGTTTGATTGCATGGGAAGTTGGAGAAGTGAAGTGAAGTGAAATATGATTTCCCTCAACTTTCCAAAAGTTTGGTTGCCATTGGAAAGTTGATGGGAAGTTAAATTTTTTGAAGTTTTCCAAAAGGAAATGCAATAATCCGAAATTTTCCATTTTTTGGAAAGTTTTGAAGGTGGTTAGAAAAACTCATCTTCCATCTTTAGAACTTTTCACACAATCAAACATAAAGAAAGTTGTGCAGTTAGAAAAGTTGATTTACTTTTCCACAAACTTTTCTACTTTCCATGCAATCAAACAGAACTTCAAAAGAAACCATTCTTTCACCTTGAAGCAACCCCTTCAACCAAAAAACCATTTTCCTCAATTACAACTTCTTTCACTCCCTTGGCTCTCAGATAACCCTAGATGACCATAGAGACCATATATAGAACATAGAGGTCAAGCTAGGTAGGAATCTCTCATCTCCACAGACCTTCTATACCAGTTTTGCAACTTATTTTCTATCATTGGACCGGTCCACCATGCCTCTGGTGGTGTCTGTCGCAGCACCCAAACACTACTAGAATCAATCTAGACTTCTTGTGGATCAATCCATCCCAGTTGGACCGGTCCAAAACTGTCAGCTTTTCCTTTCTTGGACTTCTCCATATCGTTGAACCGGTCCACCATAAATTGGATCAATCCACCTGCTTGGACGAGTCCACCAAAGATTGGATAGGTCCACCATAAATTGGATCGGTCCACCTGTCTGGACCAATCCACCATGCCTCTGGTGGTGTTTATTGCAGCACCCGAATGCCGCTAGACCAATTCAGACCTGTTGTGGATGGTCTCCACATCAATCTCCACATCCCACAATCTCCCACTTAAAAGTTAATGGTCTTTCATGGTGACTTATGCAACCGTGTGACGAGACCTCTTCCATTCCGTGACCTACAACTCATCACATCACTCTCGTTGACTTCAACCATGCCCCCAACCCTCAACAATCTCTACATTGGCTTTAACCTCAATCCCTTTGATTTCTCGTTGAACCTTGCCTACACCTGCATATTTGTCAAGACACCAACCTTGAGACATGTGCACCACACTCCACTTTTGGCTCTCACCCCAAAACCCACCTTAGAGACCTGCGCTTATCCTTTTTAGTGAACTTGCATCATATACTTGAAACACACCTCTACCTCAAACTTGAATCAACCTGTTTGCAAACACCGCAAACATTCTTTGCAACCTTCAAGAATCCTTCTTAGTGAAACTTGCATCATATACTTGAAACACACCTCTACCTCGAACTTGAATCAACTTGCTTGCAAACACCGTAAACATTCTTTGCAACCTTCAAGAATCACTGTAACATACACCATCAAGTTAATTTAGTCCTAGAACCATCCAACTCGATCACGGCCAAACCATATGTGTAGCTACCTCGGGTTAACTCGACTAGTTAACCCTAAATAGAGACCTCGAACTATCATCTTCAATCACAAGAACCTCCTCACCATCTGCGAAATATGATGCACCCACTTAAACGATACCCTATTTTCAGCTACCCATCAATGGTACTCCCACTCAGACAATACAATCCATCTTAACACCATTTTTTCTTTATCAAGACCAAACAACCTCGAGTGATTTTCATGGCTCCACTTGCAGTAGAATACCTACAACCATAGTTATAGGGAAGCTTGGTATAAGATGTGAAGCTCGCTTCCTACTTAAACAATGGTTTTTCCCGTGCACCCCATTTTCAGCTACCCATCGAAGTCAAAGGAATACTATTAACTATCGTACTCCTATTCAAACGATACAATCCATCCTGACACCGTTCTCCCCCTTCATCAAGACCAAACAACCTCGTGTGATTTTCATGGCTCCACCTGTAATAGAATACCTACAACTATGGTTTCAGGAAAGCTTGGTATAATAAGGTGCAAAGCTCGCTTCTTGGGAAGCTAATTCCATTTCGCTTCCCCAAATAGTGAAAGCGCTTCCCACTTTTGGGAAGCATGGTGAGGTGAGTGGAAGCTCACTTCCCAAGAAGCTAATTCTATTCCGTTTCCCCAAATAGTGAAAAGTGTGCTTCCCACTTTTGGGAAGTATAGTGAGGTGAGTAGAAGCTTGCTTCCTAGGAAGCTAATTCCATTGCGCTTCCCCAAATAGTGAGAAGCACTCTTCCCACTTTTGGGAAGCATGGTGAAGAGTGGAAGCCTTTGGAGTAGCGAGTAGACACATTTGGAGAATCAACTAAGAATCAATCCAAGAAACAAAATTGTATTTTATTTAAAGTAAATCTATGCATTTAACAACCTCGTGTGATTTTCACGGCTCCACTTGCAGTATGAATACCTACTACAACTATAGTTGTAGGGAAGAATCGACATGATTTTGTAGGAAAAGATTTAGTATTGATTTTATTGTGTCTTCTAAAGTCTGATTCTAAGATGTTCTATAAAAATCTTATGTATGGTAAAATCCTATGTACGACTGACCATATTAATAAGTGGTTTGCATATTGACTTTATATGTCATGGTTATTTGTTAATTACATAATACTTCTAGTTTTTTATACTTTATTTAAATTTATTCACTTTAGTAAATTATTGTTTTTTTCTTCTCGCTTTCGAAGGATTTATTGAGCCTCGGTTCCCGATTCTCGCTTTCGTATTGATTCCCACTTTTTCTTCTCACTCTGTTAACTATGCATGTGACCCCCATGGAATCCAACTAACCTATTGATATCAGATTCATCCGCATCTTTGGAACATACGACACACCATCCAAAGTACGAACCACTCCATCATACATCACATCTAGACCCATCACTAAGAGGCATAAATCATGTCTTCTCTTCTTAGAGCATATGTGAACAGGACAACCTGAATCTATTATCCACTCATCTTGAGAGATAGTATCCATACTTTTGGAAACTATGAGCACTACCACCACCGCAATATCGGGACTATCACCCTTGTTTTTGTTGGCACATTCCAAACAATCCCTCTTTATGGGGCAAAAACTCCTTGCAATAAAAAACATTGCACCCCACCTTTTCCTATGGATTTGAATCTGAGACCTCATGTTCCTCTCCTTTCTACATTTAAAGCACTCTCACTCACCGTTGAATCCCCCCCCCAAGGATTTCCTCTGAACCTCCTCATTGAGTATAACACTCACCACATCAAAGTTGATGCCTACCAAAGATATTCAACCATTTAGATATTCAACCACACTTTCGCCTTCACCCATCTTCATATTAAACAGCTTCTTCATCATAAACGCCTTATCTAATGTTGATGGTTTCTCATACATCCGAGGCAAAGCAGCTACCAAAGATAACTAGCAAGTAATCGTATTAAACTCATTTAGATATTCAACCACACTTTCGTCTTCACCCATCTTCATGTTAAATAGCTTCTTCATCATAAACACCTTATCTAATGTTCCAAGGCAAAGCAGCTACCAAAGATAACTAGCAAGTAATCGTATTAAACTCATTCAGATATTCAACCACACTTTTGTCTTCACCCATCTTCATGTTAAATAGCTTCTTCATCATAAACACCTTATCTAATGTTGATGGCTTCTCATACATCCGAGGCAAAGCAGTTACCAAAGATAACTAGCAAGTAATCGTATTAAACTCATTCAGATATTCAACCACACTTTCGTCTTCACCCATCTTCATGTTAAATAGCTTCTTCACCATAAACACCTTATCTAATGTTGATGGCTTCTCATACATCCGAGGCAAGGCAACTATGAGACATTTTGTGGTTTTATCCTTAGAAATATTAAAAACAACCAACTGCAATAGAGCGAAACAAAACATACCTAGGGCTTTTCTATCAAGCACCTCCTAATCTGAATCGAACATTGTCACAAACTTCTCCTCTTTTCCTCCAAGTGGCTAATAGAGATAATCCTCTATCTGCATGTTCTAGAAAGTGAAATTCGAATCATTGAACTATCAATAGCAAACCTTGTTCTCCTGTTGCTCTCACTCGAATCAAAACTATTCCAAATCACAAACCTTGGCTTCTAACGAATCACCAACCGCCAAAACTTGAACCTGGAATAGCCTCTATTATCCTCACAACGAGGAACTTGGCTTTGATACCACTTGTTGGGATCGAAACACCTTTTGATGAGAATTCCTTAGGATGAAATAATAAACGCAGAATCACCAACAAACAAACAAGAAACCACAACATAAAGATTTTTGTGAAAAAACTCAAAACCAGTAAAAAAACCACGGAATCACACAGAAACAATTTCACTATAATAGAAAATTATAAGCTACAAGCTCACCCTCTCACACAATCTTGAGATGAAACCCTTAATCTACCCTTCAAATAGATACCCTTTCCCTCAGTTACAACCACTTCTTTCACTCTCTTTAAGCTCTCATATAACCCTAGACGACCAAACAGACCTTATATAGAACATTGAAGTTAAGAATCCCTCTTATCCACATACCTTCTATATCATTTTCACAATCGATTTTCCGTCGGTGGACCGGTCCATCATAAATTGTATCGGTCCTCCACCCTCTCTCTCTCTCACAATCCTGAGATGAAACCCTTGATCTACCCTTCAAGTAGAAAACCTTTTCCCTCAATTACAAGCACTTCTTTCACTCTCTTTAAGCTCTCATATAACCCTAGACAACCAAACAGACCTTATATAGAACATTGAGGTTAAGAATCCCTCTTCTCTACAGACCTTCTATATCATTTTCGCAATCGATTTTCCATCGGTGGACTGGTCCATCATAAATTGTATCGGTCCTCCACCTACCTGGACCGATCTACCATGCCTATAGTGGTGTTTGCCGCAGCACCCAAACATTGCCAAACTGATCCAAACTTCTTGTGGATCGGTCCAGCCCAGTTGGATCAATCCAATAAACCTTGGACCAGTCCAAACTGTCAACTTCTCCACATCAGTCTCCACACCCAACAAATAGTGTTCTATTTAAGACCCATTTCTGTCTGATAACTCTCTCATCTCTCCCCCAGTTGTTCTAATATTTAGCTATGTTCTATCATATATATCCCCAAGTCAATAGTGTTCTACTTAAGACCCATTTCTTTTCCAAAACTAACCAAATGATCTCTTTAAAATAATAAATACCATGTGAATCTTTAGTCCCTTCCATCGCCTAAGTAAGAAAATAGCTCCAACCATCGATCTCTCTAGAAGCTTATAATTAATGGAGTTAACTATATGAATGTGGTTTTTAAGTCTACAGTTGATCAATTGAAGTTGCCAAGGTGATGATGTGAAGATTTATTTTTCTGAAGAAAGTGGAGGAGTTCATGTATTGATATTGTCTAAGATTTGGCGATTTTGAATGAAAGCCCTTTGAGGAAGATACTAATTTTGGGAGGATTTTTTTCAACCTATTTTCTAAGGCTTTGGATATTATTCCATAATGGGAACTACTGCACAAGAAGATGAGTCTAAAGTGGGACATTATATCCGAGCATTTGGTTTTGGAAATTAGAGTTATGAAATTTTGATTAAAATCAAAAGAGGTTGAAAAAATCAAAGAGCCCAGGATGTGGTTATACATGTTATTAAAGAATTGGGAGAAAACTTTAGAGATATTTAGATCGCCTAAAGTCTATATTCCATTATGATCTTGGATTGAAAAGATATGATTTCAGTGTAGACTTAGATAAAATTTCTATCACCCCATTTAAGCCATGATACCGTAGATTTTTTTTTTTTTTTTTTTTTTTTTGAGTTGGGATTAGCAGGTTGGAGTTTTATGGCAGTAGCTTTAGCATATAGGGTATTAATGTCGGAATTGAGGTTTCCGAAAATGGATGTCTTCTTCAGGGTATGGGCAATCTCAGATTTGAGGTTTGTACATATCTTTTGATGATGGGATCTTGGCTTGGAGGAATCCCAAATTTTTCAATTTGATTTTTGCAATCTGAGTGGTCAACATCCACTCAAAATGGAAGGGTCTAGGTCTAAAATTGTTAGGATAAAGATTTAGTAATATGAGGAGATGATCAGAGCCAATCACATACAAGTTGGGGATGGTATCAGGGAATTGGGTTCTCCAAGACGGATTATTACATGTGGTTTTGTTGAGCGTTCTTGAAAAGGAGTAAAACTTAAATTATTACACATCATTTTGTCGAGCACTCTTGAATGGGAGTAAAACTTAAATTACAACTCCATTAATTATAAAACCAAACAAGGCTAACAATGATAATGTACAAGTCAATGAAATTGCAAAATATAAGAAGAACTAAAACGGCAAAAGAGATTGTCAAAGTAGCTGATGATGAACCAAATTTAGATAACCCACATCAGCAAGGGTAGATGCAGAAAATTGATGACACATATGTACTTTGAACTATTTTCGAGACCATCCAACAATTGACAATGCCAAGAAAGTTCAACATTAGATATTCCATGAAGAACATGTATATTAACCATTGAAGTTACGGTCTTGAGACTAATGATCATAAAGCAAGTCAAGAATTATGGTAAAAAAGAATCCTAAGGTGGAGGCTGAACCAAACAAGGATGACAATGATAATGTAAAAGTCAATGAAATTGCAAAAGACAGGGAGAAGGAAAAGAGATTGTCAAAGTAGTTGATGATGAACCAAATTTATCTCCACAGACTATACCTCAAACTGAGTGAATAAATGGGATGTCTTAGATAAACCAGGGGTAGAAGCAACAAATTGATGACACACATATTTTGAACTTTTTTTCAAGACCATCCAACAATTGACTATGCCAAGAAAGTTCAACATCAGAGAGATTCCACAAAGAACATGTCCATCAAAGTTCTCAAATATATTGTTGATCCCTCATTACTGAAAAATCAAGATCGAGTTTTTTTGAACCAAGATAGAATGATGCAAAACATAAGCAAGCTATTTTCAAGGCCCAAGGGCATTTTGGGTATTTAAGGTTTAAAATTTTTCTGGTCTATTTTTTCTTTTTTCAACTTCATGTTAAATTAGTTGATTACTCAGTTTAAAGGTTTTTATTTTTTTCCAAGTAAAATAGGACCTGGAAAGTGAAAAAAAAAAAACATTTCTTTAATTTTTTTAGGCCTTATTTTATGGGGTCAAAACTTATTAATTTCTTAGTAGGTTTTACAAATTTATTTTGGAAAGTTAAAAGGTTATTATTTAGTTACCTTTCAATGAAGTCCAAGATCTTATGAATCCAATGTAATTTGAGAAGTTATGGAAAAAATATTGGTAAGGTTTTCAATTACCTTTCAAACAAATGATTTTAGTATCATTAAAAAGATTATTCAGTAATTTGAGAAGTTACAGAAAAAATACTGGTAGGGTTTTCAGTTACCTTTCAATCAAATGATTTTAGTATCATTAAAAAGATTATTCAGTTACCCCTTTCAAACAAGTCCAGGGATCTTACTAATCTGACGTGATTTAGGAAAGTAATGGGCAAAATTCATGCAGGATATCATTTTGTAACGAAAATTAAATATATTTTAATTTTATTTAGGTACTTAGGGTAAGATATCTGGAGGGAAAGTGCAATCATCAAAGAAACTTGGTGGTGGAATGATGAAGTCCAAAAAACCATTAGAGATAAAAGATATTGTTGTAAGAATTGGCAAAA
>JAOXJP010059915.1:0-15703 GCA_025762735.1 Platanus orientalis | reverse complement strand
GTCTCCAGAATTTTAAAGTTCAGTTAAGGTTCAGAAGATTTTGGTGGTCAACACGTATCCAAAAAACTCTACAAACTGAACTGCACATTTTCAATTTCATTTATTATTTTGCCGCATGACAACCATTGAAATCTTCTGAACGATATCTGAACTTTAATATTCTGGAGAGAATCCTGGTGTAGCAAACTTGCCCTTGGCTCCACCACCCCTTCAGATCACATGATGAGATTCTTTAACTTTACAAACACAAATCATTCACTCCACTACACCTATATTTATTGTCATGCCGACAAACGAATTTATTTCCTGGCATGTTGAACGTTGATTGTGGAAATGATGAAATGCCCACATTGTCAAGAAAGCCTCTAAACGCGTCATTTTGGTAGGGTCACTCGGTTTACAGCCTGTATCAATGGGGAGTGCAGTTACCTGTGAAATGCTGTCGAGGGGATTTAAGTTTTGAGATATATAATTAAAAGATTAAGAAATACCCAAACAGTCATAATAATCATAAATATTGATAAAAATATGACAAAAATATTAAAAGAATAATATACATAAGATTGGAAATTAATAATCCTTAAAAAGTGAACAATTTTATTGATTCTATTATAAATCCATGTTAAAGTTTTGTGTTTGTTTAGTTTGTTGTTAGACAATATATTTGCTAATATTGGTGGCATGATTTAATCTTAGACTAGAGTTTTCTGATATTTTGGGTGTTTGAGAAAAGAAAAAAAAGGAGGAAATTTGGAAAAAGGGTCTATGTATGTTTTTAAAAAATCGATTGATTCACAAAAACTGGATAATTTATACAGAATACAGATGCCCAGTAGATCAAACCAGGTTCAAAACCAAGGAGGATATATATACACACACTTTAAGATAAGAATTCACACATTGGGCAATTAGCAGAATCCAGCTGGTGTGATTTGTGGGCTATACCATAACCAACCAATTGGACATTTAAATTAATGAGTTGGTGGGCAATGCATACTAATCTTTATGTATAAGGGAGAGGATTTGATACTGCCTTCTGCATAGGTGATTGGCTTTAAACTTATCTGATTGTGATATAAAATCATGAATCTCCTATTGTGCAAATACAATGGTCTGAAAGAAGCTGCACTTGAGGATGGATAGGGATTCGTGACCCCACTTATGTGGACTCGGATTATGTCCAAACGAATTTTGTGAGAACCATGAAAACGGCAATAGGGGGGCTGGCGCATCAGCACCGAAAAGTGATTTACACTTTTTGGGGGGTGCTGATCACTTTTCGACACTGATGTGTCGCATCCTGGTGCCGTTTTGACGGTTCTCATGAAATTCATTCTCACCTAATTTGTTTTCCCCACTTATGTAGCTATTAGCTACTATCCCTATAGACAAGTGCGCATTCTCTTTAGTATTGATTGTGATAAAGTATAGAATGATGACAAAAGGCACGGTTGGATTAGATATAAGTTGATTTGAAAAAAAATAGCCAACCGGACCCATTTTAATTGGACCAAGATATCCCTGTCCATACCCGGGTATACAAATGAGATAACATCTTGTTGGAAGATAAGAAACAAAGAGGTGGAAAAGGTTTGGGCCCAGTTGAGGCAGAAAATGTCCAAACCAGTTACTTGGGTCAAGTTACTCCTCTGCGACACCCCCTTGTGCGACGCCCCATGAGGCAACACACAAGGGATGAGGCCCATTCACTTTTGGGATGTCCCATCAACCCCCAAAGTCAATGGACCCCATCCCCTTGTGTCTTGCCTCATGGGGCATCGAACAAACGGGGCATCCCAGAGGATTTCGAGCCCGAGTTATTGATCCAACCCAAGCCCTGAAAAAGGGGTTGTTCTTACCAAGAAAATAAACTTTCATTTACTTTATTGTTTTTTCTATACTAATACCACGCCATGTGATCTCAAAGGGAAAGATATCACATACATACCCCACCACCCATGTGACCCAATTTCAATCTTCTCAACCATCTCATTACAAAATCCACTAAAACCAGAAGCCCTTCTTCTCACATTCTTCATTCCATGGTGAGGAAGAAAATGGGAAGAAATCTAGCTTTCTTGCTCAGCTTCTTGAGTCTCCTTGGTTTAGTAGTTGCAGACTGGAATATCTTGAACCAAACAGGGAAGAATGGGCTGAGAATTAGCCTAAAGAACTACTGTGAGAGTTGGAGAATGAATGTGGAACTGAACAACATTCGGAGATTCGCCGTCGTACCGGAAGAATGTGCCGAGTTCATCGGAAAATACATGACGTCGACTCAGTACAAGGTGGACTCCAGAAGGGCACTGGAGGAATGCATACTCTATCTTAGTAGCAGCTTTGCATTGACCGGTGACGAGAAGGATGCATGGATCTTCGACGTCGACGATACTCTTCTCTCCACCGTTCCTTATTTCAAGAAGCATCATTATGGGTGAGTGATTTCCTTCCTTAATTCCTTTTAAATCTCAATATTAGATCTTAGGATATTCACTATGTTGGGATCTGTTTGGAGACTCATAGATGAGGACATTGTAATATTGTCCGTGGCCTTTTGCATATAATGTTAGTCTTATCAAAATCTTCCCCCACGATTTTCACTTTTTGGGGGGGCACATATCTGCCTTTGATCAAATCCGTTGGGTCAATGTTATGGCCCCTGACCAAGACATATATGAACATTAAATGTTTCCAAAACCTGGCTGAGTTCTTCGATTGGGCTGAGTTCTTGGTTAACTCAGTGCCTAAACTGGGGTGATGTCAGCAACCTGGTCATCCGCGATAAAACCAAGTGAATAACTCGGATGAGTTTTCTAGACTCAAACACAAGTAATTTGTTTTTAAGACTATTTTAGTATGAAATAATACAAATATTAAAATATATTTTTTCTCCCATTTTTTGTGTTTTTTCTTATTTTAAACATTAATATGTTTTCATACTAACCAGCTGATGCCTAGGGACCAGTTACCGAATTCACAAACCCTTAGGCAACTCTTGGGCTTTTTATGGGTTGCCCTGATTCTACAATGCATTTTTGAAGAAAATTTGGGAAGGAGTTGAGATCCTCTCCAGCCCACAAGTAATCTTGTGGCTTTAGGATATGTACACATACCCCTAAAAAAAGGTGAAAATCAATTTGTTGGATGGTGATTTTCACTCTTTTAAGGTATTTGTACGTTTCCTGAAATCAAAAAATTATTTGTAGGCAGGAGAGAATCCTGTTGGGTGCCAAAGCATTTGGCGCAACAACATTGCATTTCCCCCTATGGAAAACAACATAAAGAGGACTGCTCGCCCTGCTTTGAAGATAAAAGAGTTGAGCAAGCTTTCTTTGTAGTGTGCTCCACTTGTTCAATGCAAACATACCTTCTTTAGGGTTGCACAAAGTGTCAGGCCAGCCCAAACCAGGACCAGCCAGAAAAAGCTCAGTCTGACAGGACGCGGACCTAAGATAAACACCTGAACATTTGTTAGGGCCTGGTTTGGGCTTACCTCAGCCCAACCTGAGCCCGGTCTGATGCCCGAACTCATATATATGTATGTATTTATGTGTACATGTATGCATGCATGCATGCATGTATGAGTTATATATAATTATATACAACAACAACAACAAAAAAAAACACACACACACACACACAAAATTGGGAATCATATTTTGCATATTTTGCATTTGTCAGCACCCAAATTTTGACTAATTGATTTGGCCTAACACGGTTCCCCGAAGTGGGGCGGGCAAACCCATCGTCTTTCCACGATCCCACAGAATTGTTTGGAGCTTTGATAGATTTAATTTTCACCATTCAAATAAATACATATAAGAAAAACTGGATATATAATAGGAACATTTAAGTCCCATATATATTGTATCATATGTCTCTATTTACTAACTATTACATAAAAACAAGGGAAAAAACTTAGATTAACAATTGGGCTTCCACCTCCACAGGAAATTGGGTATGCAATCATGCAAAAACAAAACTAAAGTTAAGCTTAAATGAACTTTGGACTGGCCCAGCGCCCAATAAAATAACTAAACCAGGCTCCGATCTAAAGTTACCAAAAAATTTTGGGCCTAAACTGGCCCAAGCCCACAATTGCTACAACGGGCTGAGCCCGGGCCTACTATGACACAGCCCATTTGTACCCCCAATTACTTTATATAACTTTTGAATCCAAGAAGGTTATGTAGTGCATTCTCATTGCTTCAGAAGTTATATAAGGTGGTATTTTTGCATTGAACAGCACTCCGCTTGGACACTACAAAGAAAAATGGTGGCAATACGTTTATTCATCTCTTTTATTTTCAATGCGCAATGTGCTGTGCCAAATGCTTTGGTGGATGATCTTCAAAAGGATTAGGCTGTGATGATGATGATGATGAATTAAGTCCAAAGAAAGTGATGATTGCTAACCCAAGATTTATCTGTTCATAAATGAGATTAAAAAATGGAACTTTTTGTTACTTTTATTATTTTTCCTTTTTGCAACTCTTTTATAAACTAAAAGAGAATGTAATTTATCAGATGGTTAGAATCATAATAATACAATTGATCAAATGGATAGATGGTTTGAGCCAACAAGTATGTTTTAAAAAAGTAGTAAAAGAGAATGTAATTTAACAGATGGTTACAATCATATCCTATCACTATTGTTTTCATTTTTTCTATATCCCTTACAATTGTTGGTCACTAATTTGCTTCTTTGGGCATATAGGGGAGATAAATTGAACAGGACCGCATTGGAAAAATGGATGAAAGAGAGGAAGGCTCCTGCTCTTGGACACACACTCAAACTCTTCAATGACATAAAAGGGAGAGGACTTAAAATCTTTTTAGTCTCTTCAAGAGGTGAACATCTTAGAGATGCCACCATTGACAATCTTCTTAAGGTTGGATACAGTGGATGGACTGGCCTCGTATTAAGGTTGGTAAAGCCTATCTTAACACTTTTTCTTTAGGGCTGTCAATGAGCCGAGTCATCTCGGTTCAGCTCACCTTGGCCCAAGCTTGAGTCATGTTTTAAGCTCACAAAGCCAAGCCTGACCCTTGATTTAAGATCGTTTCCTAAATGAGCCTAAGCCAAGCTTCACAAGCTCAACTCACTCAAAGTTCGGTTTGTTAAAAGCTTGGTTTGATTAAATTTTATAATAATAAATAATATATAAGGATTTTATTTTAACAATAATGGTGTTTGAACAAGCCAAATTGTGCTAATGGGCCATTAAGCTGTTGGGCCTTTTTTCCTGGTGAGCCAAGCCTACCTTTACTAACCAGAGCTGCGTTGAGCTCGGCATCTCAGGTTCGTCATGAACCTGAACTGTGCTGGGCAAAGTTCAGCTCAGCTCGGTTCGTTGACACCTCTATTGCATTAAATGGCTCAAAGCCTATCTTAACGGATCTTTCTTGCATTAAACGTCTCTTAGGCTCTCTCTCTCTCTCTCTCTCAACATTTTTCTCATACAGGGGCCTTGAGGATGGATACAAAGAAGTGCAAAAATACAAGGCAGAGCAAAGGAAACATTTGTTTGATAAGGGTTATCGCATTTGGGGAATTGTTGGAGACCAATGGAGTAGCCTCGAGGGACTTCCAAGTGCCAAGAGAACATTCAAGCTTCCCAATTCTTTGTATAACGTTGCCTGAAAGACCCCACTTCCACCACTCATGAATTAAGAATCGTATAATCAAGAAGATATGCTTAGTAAATAATTGAGATACGAACTGCATTAGTGAGGAAAGGAGTGTCAAATCATCTTTGTTATCCACAGGTGCACTGTTAAGTTTCTTGTTGCATTGGGCCGCCCAAATACTTGGATGGATGATAGCCTAAGGAGACAATGAGCCTTCATGCATTAGACCCAACTGTGAGTTTCAATTGAATAGGTAGAAAATATAAGAAAAAAGTACATGCTTATGTGTGAAAGTGATATTATCAGATATCAATAGGCCTGATCATAAGAGGTTATTAGATTTGAGAACTTCTCAAATGTTTTAATTTCACTTATTAAAATTACTAGCTAACAAGAATATAATAAGTACATGCCAAAACGACTTTAATAATACTTTTTGTCCCACTTGTAATTTTAGGAGTCAATTTGTTGCAAGTTATTTTAAGAATTAGGTCATGAATCATATGAGGGCCGACCACATTTTAAGAAAATCCTGATGAGGAGAGGAAGTATCCCGTTTGGGAAATTGGGCTCTAGGGACTCCCATCGTGAAGAAAACATTAAAGAATCAGTTTTCTACTGTGTTTTCCTGAGTAAAAACTATGATCCATCAATCATAGAATAAATTCGGTAAATAGGCCTAGTGGCAAGCTTAAATCAAAAGCTTCAAACCAAGATGATAAATAAATCAGCGTAAGATAAAAGATAGGTTAGAGAGGAAAAGAAAATACAAAAACCTAATAAAGCATGCAAAATTCTTCTATCTTCTTTTTTACGGCATAGAAGAGATTATTAAGCAGTTAAGATTCTCATGCAAAATTCAAAAAACATAGATGATGAAGATACAACAAACTAAGGCCATATGCAACAAATTAAGGTTTTGAGGGGCATTTTTCTCCCCTAATCATTCACACACAAATCCGCTCTATTTAGGATCATATCTGCCTATTCATACAATCATACAATGACAAAAAATTCAGTTAAAGAGGGAAATAATATATATATATATATATATATATGGGGTGACACCAAACATGACCCAACACAAAATAAACTAGATTAGGGTTCGCTGTAAACGTGTTTTGGGTCAATCTGCTTTGACACGATTAATAAATAGGTAGAGTTACAGTTGAGCTCTATAGTTGTATACGTCTAACTTCGACATGACAAAAATATGACCCGCCAACATGAATTACTACTTAACGCACCAACACGACATAAACCCAACACAAAATAAGTAAGTTAATGTTAACTATAAACGTGTTTTAGGTCAAAGCGATAAACGTGTTTCAGGTTAGGGTTAGGGTTCAGCTATATAATATTATATACCCTTATCATTACATGAAACCACTAATATATCAGAAAAGATTTAGGTACAGAAATCAGCTTTTCCTGATATATTAGAATGGCATAGGGGGTGGATACATCAGCATTGAAAAGTGATAAGCACCTCCAAAAAAGTGAAAGTCACTTTTCAGCACTGATGTGTCAGCCCCCTGATGTCATTCTAATCCGTTAGGAAAAGCATTTTTCGGTACCTACTCCCAGCCCAACCTATAATAAAGGGAAAAAATGTAGACACATGATGCTTTTTTAAACCATTTTTAAAAGTTTTACACCCCAGCCTTTGTGTATGGGTGCATAGGGTTCCTAAATTAACAAATACCTACAAAATCGAATCGATATTATATGGATCCATATTTGTTCAATCGAAAGAACAGATCGACTACGGATATAATCGAATGATTTGCACCCCGAATCTCAGTCGTTTTCAACTTTCAACCCAAGTGAATGTGCCAAGTTGATCTAATCTACTACTATCTTTACTTTAAAAAACCAAATATGGAAACACCTCGAAACATCAGTCTTCCGCCACCTATACATCAGTCTACCAAAAAACCCAAAATATGAAAACACCTCCAAACATCAGTCTACCACCAAAAAGGGAAGGGACCCCCCAAAGATCAGTCTAACTCTAACTCAAATCCAAATCTGCAGGACCCTTATTCGATGTTCCTCATATTTGATAAAACACTACCTATCAGAGGAGCTTATAGACATGCAAAGAAAAGAAACATAAATACACACACACATCTGTGCACCACACTATCACACTTTTAACATACAAATTATAAAAGCGTCAGAACACCCATCCTCTGCAAACAACTATCCTAACCCATCTTACCCACAGCACCCATTTGTACCTTGGCACAGTACTCGAATAAGCTACCATCAAAACAACGTCTCACAGCTTCTTTTGATAAGAAACCTTCCTCGTCCCTTGCCAGAACATATAGAACTCCCCACTCGAACTTACTTGCAATCCTGTCAAAGAGAAAAAGGTCAGGACAGACACAGCATTAGAGCTCATTAAAAGATTGAGTTGAGTTGCAGATGGGTCTGTGTCAAAAGCTTTGAAACAAACCAGCCAAAGAAATCGAACGCATCCCTATTCCCTTGCGTCAAATTCCACACCTCCCCAAGAGTTAACTTATCAGGTACAGTTCGTGCATACTTACTAAACATGTTCTCCAGACCCGCTGGAACAAACCTGTATAAAATCTATAATGGGTTAGAAATCTTCATTGCAGAAGGCGAACATAGAAATTTAATGGAAGCAGATTATCCCGCATAGGGAATGTGGACGTGGGTAAGACTAGAAATTGCCTAGTGTCTATAAGCATTTTATTTAAAATTACTATTTAATTTGTTAGCTAAATTAGGGCTTAGGTTGAACTTGAGCCAGCCTGCCCAAACCCGAAGTCAGCCCAACATAATTTTGGGTTGACCCAGCCCGACTATTATATGGGCCGGACATGTTAGACTTGAGGCCAGCCCGGCCCAATTGACAGCCTTACCAGAGCCCACTAACCTGGTAGGGTCTATTGGGTAAACGGGTACCCAGTAGCATCCCTGGATTACGACCCACCTTCCATCATTTATGTGGGACCCGCTAAATGGGTCCCTTTGATTGTGGGTCCGGACGGATGAGCATGAGTTGAAATCGTCTACTACAGCGTGAAGTGTGATAAAGTCTGGCATCATCTTCAGTGCGACATGTACCCATAAAAAATGGAGAAAAAAAATTTTGATTGATCATTTTCACTTTTTGAATGGTGATTTCCACATTTTTAGGGGCACACGTTGCACTGAAGATGATGCCAGACTTTACCACACTTCACGCTGTAGTAGACGATTTCAACTGGATGAGCATCATTTAAGCGTGCCTTACCTTCCCTCGGTGTCGTAAGTTCTAGAGTCACTTCCATGTTTGGATCTATGTATGTTGTGTATGTATATCGGAAACAAAGGAGAAGGAATCCACCCCTGCAACACCAAAGCAAAATCAATTAGTGCTAAATCTTATACAAGGCCCTGATTCATTTGTACAAGTGCTCTTCCATCATTCTTGATATTCTAGTTAAGCCAAAAACAATAACATCTATAACCCAATTTGGAGCATTTCCAAAATAGATTAAAAAAAAAAAAAAAAGGGAAGAAAAAACGGTTACTGCAAGAAAAAAACACCCAATACTTACAGGCAGAGTAGTGTAACTCAAGGCGACGTTTATGAAGATGGCCATGAAAAAGGATGCGATCGCATTGAAACCAATTGCACGCAGCCCTGAAAAGATTATAACTGTGGTTAGAATCGAAGGGAAAAAAAAAACCTTTGAGATCATAGAGTAAACATATTGACCTGTATAGGTTTCCCAAGGGTATACGATGCCATTATCATCCTGGTCAAAGAAAGCTACATGTTGCTGAAGAACAGTCATATTGTAATGCTCGTGACCCCACGTCCCATTAGGATGGTTAGTATCAGGAGCAGCCAAAGCTCTAGGCATATCTTCAAAAGAGAGAGACGAAAACAAGATGAGTTAAGATTGGCTCAATCAAATAGGAAGTTGGAGAAGAAAAACAAGAACAGAAGAATTGAAGGCCCAACTTACAAGGCTTGGGAAGCGTAGACTCCAAGTCGCTTCGAACCTTTCGCTCAAAGGTAATGGGTGCCTGCCGAGCCACCGTCGCCATTGCATCGTTCGACACCTCCGCCATCTCTCTCTCTCTCTCTCTCTCTCTCTCTCTCTCCAAAATCACAAGATTACAGATTCAAGGAGTTCAAGTTTCATCCCAGATGCACCAAAGACTGGGCACTTAAATAGGAATCTGAGGAAGAAGAAGCAAGTGCCGGCTTCTAAGTACTGGGAGAGCTAATTGTTGGACACATATCCGGGTGGGGAGTCACACTTGTTGTGCATGCATGAGTTGCTTGCAAGAAACCGTGACACTTGCATGGGACAGTTGGTCCCAGCATGACCGACGCTT
The DNA here is from genome assembly GCA_025762735.1 of Platanus orientalis. Taxonomy (NCBI): domain Eukaryota; kingdom Viridiplantae; phylum Streptophyta; class Magnoliopsida; order Proteales; family Platanaceae; genus Platanus; species Platanus orientalis. Next base: position 5,704 of record JAOXJP010059915.1, on the reverse strand, counting down.
GAGAAGCTTTAGGGTGAGCTTCGAGGACCAACCAAGACATAGTCTCTCCACCGTTGATTTAGTCTGTCCACCGCTGATTTGCTGAAAAACCAATTTCAACAGAGATCCGGACTCATCTACAGAGTTCACCGGTTCTTGATTTTCTTAGCTACACGATAACATAACTGTCTGTTTCTTCCTGTGAAACTTTGCCGTAAGGCTCGAACACCTGACCTATCTCCCCCAGGAAGAATGCAAAGTTCAACACGTTAGTCTTCAGGTAAGTGCTGCAGTACGTTACGCAATAACCTCGTTGGTTCTTGGAAAAATCGTGGAAGCCAACGTCAATCAGCTTTTGATTGAAGTGTGTCCCCCCAAGCTTTTTTTTTCCTTTTTTTGTTTTTTTGGTAGCAAGAGAAATATATTAAGATAAAGATGAAGTCAACCTGGGACAGCCCCCGGATTTTTACATGCATCCGAGAGACTAGGATCGAGCAGCCAATCAGGAGGGTGTTCGTCCCATTTTTCCTTAGAAACAGAAATAGAGCCCTTGCTTGCTAAGGGTATGAACTAAGTATGTTAGCCTTTTTTTAACGCAAGAGTAAGAGATGCTACCAAGCCTTAGTAAGTTTTTACATTTTTATATAATACATTTGATATATAAAACATCAAATTGTTCTTGATAGTATCAACAATTTCCCTACAATCCCCTTCCAAGACAATATATTTTGCCCCATAGGAGAGGGCTTTAATAAAACCCACTCTAGCAGTAGGGGTAGAGCCAGGATTTTCCTATAGAGGGGGGCAAACCAAAGAATTATGCTAACGGGTGCCAACGGTGCACCCACAATCAGAAGATGACACATCATGTCAAAAAAGTGAAAAGCAACCCCCAAAAAGTGTAAATCATTTTTTCAACGTGATGTGTCACCTGTTGTTTGTAGGCACATTGTTGGCGCCCATTAAGGGGCGCATCTAATCCGATCCTAGGGCAAGGATTCTCTGGGATTTTAAATCATCTCCAGACTCAATGGATAGGTACCACTCCATTAGCAATCAGTGCGTGACATGTAGCTTAAAAAATTGTGTTTGAGTCAATACAAATGGGTCAAAGGAGGGTATTATAGTAAATATACAATTTAATAAGTACTTGTGTATTTATTAATCAAAATAGATGTTCTGTCTAGGATTTGGTGTCCAAGACCAGGTGACTTCACATGGAATAAAATGGGCAGTGGTTGGATGAAATTCTAAATTCCCACCCATTTTATTCCAAATGAAGTCACTTGGCACCCTAGACACCATCCTAGACAGGAAATTTGCTCCCTATATTAATGCACCCTTTGTCAAACATTGTGTCACATCCTGAGCAGAGAATGGAGTGGTACCAGTTCAGTCATACTAGAGTTGATGTGAACTCATATTCTGGTAAGATGGGGCAACTGATTCCAATCATGGGGTACTCACACATTAAGGGGAGGCAACGGATTCCAATCAAGCATAAGATTTGTCTGACCCATTAGTATTACAAGGGTACTTAGACATTGAAGGGGGGTAACTGCCCCCCCTTGCTTCTATGTGGCTCCGCCACTGTCTAGCAGCCAAACCTTTGGCAATAAGAAAAGAGTTTTAAGAGAAGTTCGGCTCCACTAAGGCATACAAAAACACCCCTTTTCACCATGTATGAAAAGACCAAGACCAATGTTGGCTACATTAGAGGAAGAGGAGAAAACAATGTCAAAATTAATCTTTAAGAAACCGATCGGCAAGAAAGACCAAATTTGAGTACCGGTACTTTCTACATCCACCATTGGGCTTTTGAGAGCAGCTTTAGATTTCTTTAACAACCAATAAGAGTTAGACAAAATGTTAGAAGTACCAATAATTTTTCTGTTAAAGATACATGCATTTGTGTCTTCCAAATAAACCAAATTTAAAAAGCAATAAAGGAAATGGTCTGTCTTTTTTCATCAATTGAGAGGAACTTAATAGATAACCAATTCATGAATCATTTAGCAAAGGAAATGTTAACATTAAAGTTGGTTCTAATAGAAAGATGGGAAGCAAACCAAGTTTTAGTAATACAATCATAGAAGAGGATGTTGTGACCCGTAGTCTCATGGTGATTATTACCAGAAATGCATGTAGGGTAATATTTCTAAACCTTAAGTTCCCTCTAGTAGCAATAGCCTCCTTGCAAGCCCTTCACACAAAGTGCTTAACTTTTTTAGGGATAGGAAGTCCCCAAAACTTATTCCATTGAATTTCACCCTCCAATGGTTGGGTAGAAGAGAGAGGAGAAGGGGAGGGGAAGAATAGCCATAAAGTAGGCAGATTTAACAGTGAAACTACCTCTTTTGTCAAAGTGCTAGATAAGATCATCATCTCTATCAATGATGCTAAGGGGGATTCTAGAGATATGCCTAATTTCCTCATGAAATAGAAGGGTATTAATGGGCTCCAGATTTCATTAATGTTATCCCTATTAATAATGTCACAAACCAAAGAAGGGGACCCAAGGGGAGGATCCATCCCAACTTGGAAATTCCCAAGGGAAGGAATCCAAGGGTCCAATCAAATATTAACCGACTAACCATTCCTAATTTTCCATCTAAAGCCTCTTTCCAACAAATATTTCTCTTTTTGAATATTTTTCCATGCCCATGAAGAGTTGTTATGGGGAATGGAGCTTAGGAAGTCACCCCTAGGAAAATAAAGAGATTTGAGGAGACGAACCCAAAGGGCATCAGGATTCTTAAGAATTCTCCAAGTTTGTTTAGCAAGCAAGGTTTGGTTGAATGCATGGAAATCTTAAAAACCCATACCCCCATCCGTATTGTTTTTCCTAAGGCTATCCCAACAAATCCAGTTAATCTTCTTCTTTGAGTCAATACCACCTCACGAAAATTTCCTCTGGCAAGAGTTAAGGGCATTGCAAAGTTTTTTTTTGGAGCATAAAGCAAGACATGACATAGGAAGGGATGACAATCACTATAGATTTAAGAAAGACCTCATTCCCAACCTGAGAGATGAATTTTTCTTTTCACCCCTGAATTATATTATTGGCTCTTTTATTTATAAAGGCAAAGATGCTAGATTTGTTCTTTCCAATGTTAGAAGATAATCCCAAACAGTTTCCAAGATTAGGATTGTGTTTAATGAAAAAGACATTTTGAACAAACCTTCTAATATAACGAGGGTTATTAGGGCTAAAGAAGATATCAGACTTGTCATTATTAATAATTTAACCCGAGGAAAAACTAAAGTTCGATAGGGATTCAATAATAGAGTTAATCTCCACCATGAAAATCTTTGAAAAGATGTAGTAGTCATTTGCGAAGAGAAGATGAGAGATAACAGGGCTTGAAGGTTTAATGCAAATGCCATAAATGAGGCCCAATCTTTGCTTTGAAACAATAGAGGCAGAGAGACCCTAAGTGCAATGAAGAAAAAGGAAAGGGAATATAAGATCACCTTGTCTAAGGCCTATAGATGGGATGATACAAGGACCCAGAGAACCATTCACAAGAATATTATAAGAAATAGAAGACATATAGGACATGATTTATCACCTCTAATTTGAGTTAAAACCACACTTCTCCATCATTTATCCACCATGGAACATTCTACCCTATCGTAGGCCTTACTCATGTCAATTTTGATGGCCATGAACTGGGATTTAGCTTTGCTCAAGAGAATATACCTCAACACTTAATAAGCAATCAAAATATTGTCAATGATTTGATGACCTTTAACAAAGGCACTTTGGTTGGGAGAGATAATATCAAGAAAAAACACTTTTAGCTTATTAGCCAAGGTTCTTGAAATAATCTTATATATTACATTACATAGGCTAATCAGCCTAAATTGGGACACCACCTCAGGACATTTAACTTTATGAATGAGAGTGATGAATGTTTAATTGATACTCTCAATGGAAGTATTATTGATGGAAAAGTCAAGGACATCATCAGTAACATCCTCACCAACATTTTCCCAAAATAGTTGGAAAAAAACTGGCCTGAAAACCATCCAGGCTAGGGGTTTTGAGTTTGCCAACGTCAAAAGTCATCTTCTTTATCTCTTTTCTAGAAAAAAATGATATCAAGGAAAGTTTTAGCCTCATGAGATAAGTAGAGGTAGGCATTTGAGGTAACTTTTTCAATTTTGGCAAACAAAGAAAGAGAGGTTAAGAAAAGCCTATTAAAGTAATCCCTAGTAACCTCTTCAATCCCATCCTCACCAGTAGACTAAGTACCATCCTCTTTTTTTAGCGAAGTAATCTTATTCCTATTCATTCTCTCAATAGTAGATAAGTGGAAAATTTTGAAATTTTTATCTCCCCATTTAAGCCATTTAGTTCTAGCCTTTTGAGCCCAAAAAATTTTGCATTTACGGAAAAGGTCATCAAGAATCTCTTCTTCCTTAATAATGGCTTCATTAATCTCGGCGTCAGGAATGCCCTCTTTAAGATCACTAATTCTAGCCTTACACTTGTCAATTTGCATTTTCATATTTCCAAAGGTCCTAGAATTCCACTTCTTAAAAATAAGTGGAAGGTTCCTCAAATTCTTGCTCACATTCCAAATCTTTTCTCTATTAGACTTCTCAATCCACCATTTTTCTTATAAGGTCACAACAGTTTGGACGAGAGGTCCAGACCCATTTGAATTGGAAAGTCCTAGGTTGAAATTTTTTTAATGGGGCAGTGTCAAGGAGGAGGATGGAATGGTCAAAGCCACTAGACATGAAATTTTGAATAGTGAATCCAGAAAAGTCACAAGCCAATCAAGTTGCACAGAACACCAATCCAGTCTCTCCTTAATATGAGTAAAGCCAAATTGTTTATTAATCCAAGTAAAAGGGGGACCCAAGTGGCCTAAATCTATAAGATTACCCTCATTTAGAATTCTATGTGCCCTTGTAAGGTTCCTAAGAGAAAGACGATTACCCCCAGTTTTATCCTCTTTAAACCACAGGCAATTCTAGTCCCCAAAGCAAATAAGGGAAGAACTGGCACTAAGGATTTTGGTGATGATTAAGTCATAAAAGGAACTTCTCAAGGAACTATATAGCTCACCGTAGATGAAAAGACTAAACCAGGTCAATAGAGCATCATTAATTCTAGCTTTAATAAATCTAGGGCAACTATCCAAAATCTCAATATTAATATTTTTTTCTCCTCAAAAGAATAAGCCCCCTGATCTCCCAATAGAGTCAACCGCAAAAAAAATTTCAATCTCTTTTTAATCTACATTTTCTTCAACAGCTCACACTCAAGCATTTTGTTTCAGACAAAAAGATGTCATCCGGTTTTCTGGACTTAATAAAGTCATTGAGATCTCTAGTTATCAAGTATTGCTTAATTCCTTAATAGTTTCAAGCATAAGCCTCATAGACAATGACTATATTGGGACAGATAGGGGTGGGCATGGGTCGGGCTCGAGCCAAGCCTTATAGATTGGGCTTGGGCCAAGGTTTGGGCCTGTAAATTTTTATTAAACTTAGGCTCGGGCCCGGCCCTAATTAATTGATCCGGCCTCGGGCTAGGCTTTGGGCCGGCCCATGAATTTAAAAACAAAATTTAATATTAGAGATGTAGGTTTAAACTCTAGACCTATCCAAGGTTCAAATTTTCGATTTTGATGGATTTTTCGTCATGAGGATTAATGGGAATTTCACTAGAATGTTTCGAAATATTATAAAATTTATGAAAATTTCGATG